>JABASF010002132.1:0-16555 GCA_019776145.1 Harlomillsia oculata
TTCCGCCAAATGAAGACACAGCGGGACGTACTCTTCATACGCATTTTCTTCTTGACCCATGCTCTGGAATGAAGAGGCGACGACCTTGAGTCGACGAATGAGCTCGTCGACATCCATGTCCCCGTGCACCTCTTTGCACCCGCTCGGATACTGGATCACATTCATCTCGTCGCTCTTCAGAATCCCTTCTAGTCCCACCTGAACCCTCTTATCGGCAATCTTGACCTGCGTGACCACAAATAAAACCAAATGTTATTTTAAATCTTCTCGCTCCATCGTCAACTTTAGGATTTTGAGTGGGGTGACCCAATGGCCAATGAATGGGTCAACGTCAATGAAGGAAAGAGAAAAAGTGATGTACCTTGATGATGTTGCCATCGATGATGGCTCCGTCATACTTTAATGCTTCTTCAAGAGTATCTGCGTCATGAAATTCGACGTAACAGAATCCTTCGAAGGCTTCCCTTTCCTTGTCGTAGACAAGGCGAATAGAAAGGATTCGGAGACCACTGAACAATTTGTCGATGTCGCCTTGCACGATCCCTTTCGGCAAATTCCCTACATACGCCACGAACTGTTGCCTGGAGTCGCCGCCACCCCCTCGGCTTCTACCACCGCCACCGCCGCCTCCACCACCAACACCGCCGTAGTTTTGAAAACGTCCCGAATTCATACTGCTCAATTAATCACACAGTCCACCGGCACTATAACACTGCAACTCTGATTTATAGTCCAAAAAGGTATCCAGAATTTGACTCCTCACAAAACCGGTTGTCAATCGGCTTACCCGCTATAATTTTGCCGACCAAATACTTGATTGTCTCAATATCCAAACAAATAAATAATGTTCGTGTTCCACAAGAAGGTGTTCGCAGTTCACATTCACGCACGGGCGGGGAGGAACGAGGCGACAGGACTTGGTTTTTCGTCGTCACAGCAGGCGTAGGCGTAAGGCTCCTCACTCCTCTCGTAGTCGTAGTTGATGCAATGGGAGTGCTGTGCTGTGCTGTGGGACTCTGACTTGACTTTCGACTACACGTGGGATTGGGATTGGGATTGGGATGGGACATGGGAGGGATTCCTATTTCCTAATTGTGGTGCGCGTATTAGAGAAGGACAAGCAAAGGATGCTCCAGGCACTCCACACACTGCTGCTGCTCTCTCCTGTGTGGACAGACGACCCGGTCCAAAGCAGTTCCGTCCGCTCCGCAACGTGGCGCGCCCCGTCCCACCTAATTACTATTATACCTACGTCACAGCCTCACAACTCACAGAGCTCCAAGACTCCCACTCCCAGCCTCCCACACACACTCCCATGCCCATGCGTTCAACACGTACTACACCTGGCTTTTACTGCTGCCACAAGGGCGGGCGTCTAATAATTCTGTTCTTGAGGGGATTTGTTGTTTTTGCTGCGAATTTGACCTTGTGACCTTGTGTGTATCACACATTATACTTTTTAAAATCCTTGGAGAGCGTATTTCATATCTATTTATCCATCATACCACCACCCTCACCCCGGCAATCTTCAACAAATCGGTCTGAATCCACTTCAGCACAAAATAATGCAAAAGCAGGTCGAGCGGCTGGTCAGCCCGGAGCCCCGAGCTGCTGGAACCACTTTCTTCATTTGTGAAATTTGTGATGGATACATAAAGGTTAATCGTAATTTATTAATTAATGTTTTGGTCGTATCTTAAACAACAGTAACCGTTAGAAAGCTGATGTCTTACATAGTACGTTCTGTTCTGTTGATTCCGCTGTATTTTCTAAAATCACATATTTTTGTAGGACGCAAACCAATTGAGAAATCATATAGAGTGCTTCCACAAAGTTACAATAAATCCACAAATGATCTATGCGCCTCCGTTATACTGTAAAAAGTGTCCATTGCGCTATTTTACGGACCAAGGGTTGGACAGACATTTACTGGGTTCTCACGGTCTCGTAACTTCTGCAATGGAGGATTCGCAGAAGAAGGGCCAAGATAGCGGACGCTGCCCAATATGTGGCAAGGTCAGCTAAATGAAGAGTTCATAAATTCTATCCTATTCCATGTATCGGAATGTAACTGGAAGGTGGCATTTGTGTTGTATCAAAATTTGATGTACATATTTAATAATTTTAGGTTTATCAGTGGAAATTGCTGGCACACGTTGCGAAGGATCACGGAGTAACACTGAAACAAGCACGCTTGTCATACAAATGTACGGTTTGCACGGCTACATTTGGAGCGTACAAGCTCTTTGAGAGCCATGTTTATTCAGCGCATATTGTGACATCAAAGTCTCGCAACGATCGTCATCCAAACCCGCCTCCACCACCACACCCAATGGCGAGACAACAAAATCATTTGCAAGGGACGCCCAGAGAAATGACAGCTGGTGCTGGTAATTATAAACCAATGAAGATCAATGACGAAATAACAATAAATCCTCACGCTAACTAATTGTAGACAGACTAGGAGGAAGGAAGGGTCAGTGTGCGGGCGTATACGAGGAAGGAAAGGGATAAAAAAACAGTGAAAGCGCAAAAAGGAGCAAATCGGGCGGAAAGAGGCAGAAAGCTAGGGAAACTGGGAAATTTACCCGCAGTAGGCAGAAAAAATTAGCAATTTTAGCTAATTCCGCCCACCAAAATCCGCCAAGTTGAAGTTAACCCGGCCGCCAGAATCCTAAGAAGAAGGAAAGACCCCCGTCGTTTACCCGTCGTTTTTTGAGGTATCCAATTGAGGCTGAAGTTGTAGTTCCATTCAACTTCAAATCGTTGAACTCGAACATCCTTCCCTTTGCTTTACTGGATTAAATTGGTTGATAAAAGATTGGTTCGGAGACTCAATCGACGTCGAGGGCTAGGTTACAAGTTCTTCTTATAATTGATCTTTATAGTTAACGATTGTTAATGTAGTTGACGTAAAACACTAATTGGTTGTTCTATTAGTAAGTGATGTAACGAACTATTCATTCGGCTGAATAATTTAGGTCGGTTTCACGCCTTGAGTACCGTTTTGATCGTTTCACTGTTCTTTGTGTGGTACTGGTACGTGTGTTAACATTTATTAGCTTCAATCGCTGTAGTTATGAACTTTAGTGTGCTGTATTTTTTAATATAGTTTGCTAATTTAATAAGTGTGCGCTTATATGAATTCTGAGTGTTCTCTGAGTTTTCACACCATTCGTTTATGGTAAAGAGTCTTACGAAATAGTGTGGGCGTGAACATTTCTGTAGCTGTTATATACATAAATTATGTATTTATGTGTTGACTACAGTTACTGCACGTAAACTTAGAAGTATTACGTTAGTGAATTTAACTTGTAGAAATTCATTGATGTTTTATCGATTAAAATATTTTCTACATCTTAATGTTTTTTATCAATACTTTGNTGTTTTATCGATTAAAATATTTTCTACATCTTAATGTTTTTTATCAATACTTTGTACTGCAGACGTAGAACGAAAGCTCGCCGTAGATAAACAAAAATTGTGATGCATATTGTAAAGGGGTCTGGAGATACATCAGAATGAAGCAACAACAGGAAGGAATAATAGTCAAGTTAAAATAAATCTTGGTCATGTTTCATGGTCTTATCCAATGTATACTGCATAGTCTACACGACACATCCAAGTTGTGTAGTCTTGTTTTAAGAATTGATTCCAGCTCTTGTCATCGGCTCCCATCCCTATTTGTGCGTACGTAAATCCTTGTCTTTTAACCAAAATGTTTCGATGTGTTAAAGACGACGACGTTTGACATAGATTATGTATTGGTAAGTTCAACAATAGTATGAGACCGTCTCGGGTCAAAGTCTCAGAGGAACCATGATGTCCATGTACATTGCTCTTTTGACACTTTGACTCGGACAACCTTATTATAAATAGGACTCCGTGGTTTTTAGTTTGAATTTGTCGTACGATTTCCTGGGTAAGGAACGTAGGGAGTATAGGAACTATGGTTTTTCAAAAGTTCAGTATTGCTAATATAGCATTAATTTATATGCTGAAATAGCCTCATAGGTTTGGTGAAGGCTTTTCACTCATGTTATAAGTTGTATGCTACGTGTTAGCATTTGTTACTGTGTGATTGGCTACTATTTATATTTATATATTTAAAATGTAATTGCTATTTTAATATTGGTTTCAACGTTGCTTTGAAAACTGACTATGATTATGAATTTTGTCTATGTTATGAATTTATGAATACCGTTACTCAAACCATCGTAAGATTTTTAACGAAATAACGAAGTATATTGACACTCTATGGTAATTTTTATCACTGGGCTTATGTTACAATTGAATAAATGCTATTAGGAATTATGATTATGAACTATTAAAAGAATCTACACATTTGTTATTTTGTAATTGCTTCGTCCATTTTTATTACAATTGTACCATTGTACGTTCAGAGCAACCAATATACTAGAAAACAAAGGAAACACAAGCATACATAACATATTCAAAAACCAAAACATCAAATTGCATCAATTAATATTAACAAACTCAACACATGTAAATATTAAATACTTATATAATGCTACTGAAAAAAATAAAAAAAAAAATTAACGCCTCCCCCCACTACCTCTTGGTCCACCGCCACCTCGACCTCGGAGTCCTCGCCCACGTCCACGACCACGACCTCGTCCTCGAGCCAATGCCCCTAAAATTAATAACATTTTCATAATTTTAAATACCAATTAAAAGTACTCAACTTTGTTATGCACGAATGACAAACCCAAAACGAATGGTATGTTGCTGCACTAGTATTCTTATGTGAATTTTACCTTTAGCCTCTTGCTTTTTCTTAGCCTTGGCCTTGGGAGTGTCATCAATAAGCAAACTTTCCAATGGTAAGGACTCAGGAAGGATATAATAACGGATATTGTTTCCACGAATACTCAAAGAATCCAAATGAACTTCTGCCCGATTTTTGACAGTCATCTTCACAGTCTTCAGATGAGTATTCATGGCCACATCAACACCTTTCAAAACGAATCAAAAAATAAAGGCTGAATTAAAAATTTAAAACATTACATTACTTTGAAGTTCATTTTCATATTATAAATTTCATAAACAAATGCTTAATAAAACAAGTGTTTAATAAAAATTGGAATTTCTTGTCCTATGCACTAACATTTTATTCTTTTAGTGTTATTTTAATTACTAGAAACCATACATACCCGTTATAGTACCCACAACCACAGTCCCATTCTTCAACTCAATTGTCACCGTTTCGTGACTGAGTTTCATCAAAAATCTATAAAACAAAATTTATAAATTTAACTTTTAACAAAATGTCATCGGCGGCGCAACAAAGTACGGCGCGGTACAGAACTACCATTACGGATACAATGTACACAACCAACTCGAATTGGTTTACTAAAAGAATGAAACAATTGTTTGTTTTGTCTTACCGAACTAGCTTCATTGTGTACGAAAAATTTGTCCTAGAGTGTACCTAAAAAAGATTGCAATTAACCAGTTCTTTGTTTTGCAAATCTTGTTTGCAAAATAAAGAACCCAACTCACCGCACCGCCTAAAGAAAAGACGAAGAAACGACGAGCTCAACGCCGGTTTTAAAACTAAGCGCAGATGAAGGCGCTGGGCTCCCTTACCTCCGTTCCTTACCACGAGAGCACTCTCCAGCTGTACTGTGTGCTTTTAGGCTTCGGTTTTGAGTTTTCGGCCTTTCGGGCTTTGAGAATCCTTTGTTGTCTCACAAATTCATTTTAATTGAATTCGGATTTGATTTATTGATTCATTTTCTTTATTTCTGTATTATTTGGTTGGTTCACCTTTTCCAGTTTTTGGAATAGCGTAGGAACCTGTGATTTTTGGGAATCCGATGCGACAACGTGATGAAGTAAAAAATAAAAACGATTAGAATATGAAGGGATGGGATGGGATATTAAAAATTATTGGGGAGATTGGAGATTGATAGCATTTTTATTTAATGTGTGATGTATACGTTATTGGTCATGGGAAAAGTTTTGAATTTTAAGATTAAGATTGTTGAATGAAAAAGGTTTCAAAAAAGTCGCATCGTCACAGGTGAGTGAGCATGCAGACATTTACCAAGCCGGATGAATGCAATAGAGACTTTTCATCTTGTACAATTGAGCTCTATTAGTTTGAGCAGAAGGCTTGAACTGATATTTATACTCGTCTGTTTGGTTGAAGATTTGTCACTGATCTCAGACCATAATCCATAATTGTCCATGACGAACGTGACAAAAGAAGTGCGTCCAGTCTCTACTGCATGGCTTGCGTCAAATAATATCCTTCTCCAGATTTCCCAAGACAACATTTTATGACAACCCTCTCCCTCGTTTCCACTTTTGCTCCTCTTCTTGTCTTGAGAACATTCAGTCCTTGAGACAGATTACTACGAAATTAAAGTTCCAAACTTTACGAATGTATCATACCAAAATTTAATTCTTGGAAGACCAGACAAAAGATTCTGGAATGCTTTTTATATACAAAAAACTGTAGAGAGGAACGTCAGTCATCCGCGATTGTTTAGTAATATGATTTATCCGATATTTGAGAAATCTTGTTTCAATGATGATGAATTAATGAATTTGATGAATCATGAAAGTTGATGTCCTGTCCTGATGTTATTTTTAAGAACGCTGTCTGCATGCAACAGCAAAAGGGGTTTCGTACAAATTGTGTAATTGTGTAATTAATATTGCATATAATATACTGCATACTATTATTTATTATTAAACTTACAATTGTTTTTAGAATGAACATGCATGAAAATCCAATCTATTATGCGTACAATCTGCTAAAACTATTGAATCTGGAGATTCGCATATTGTGCACATTTCCCCATCATTTTTTAAAGTGCAAACCAACATTAAAAAACGCACCAGAAAATCCAATATGATCTTTCTGATCCAATCTATTATGCGTACAATCTGCTAAAACTATTGAATCTGGAGATTCGCATATTGTGCACATTTCCCCATCATTTTTTAAAGTGCAAACCAACATTAAAAAACGCACCAAGATGATGATATTAATTAAAACATCAATTTTTGATACAGAACCTATACAAGAAGAGAACAGTTTTGACTAAAAAAGTAAAACTGTATATATCTTTCATTGAGGGCAAAAAGACAATAAGAAGAAAAGGCATTACAAATATGAGAGAGTTTGTTCTGTTGATGATGAAAATGATAGTACTCTTGATATTTATACATGGATACGATATTAAATTCGTAGCATTATGAGTTGAGTGACAACAAACAGTGACAACAGCCTAGAATTTAGCATGGAAGAAGTGTTAAAAATGCTTGGTGTAGTTTATTGCTGAATGAGTGAGTGAGTGTCTATATACAGCAGATGCTTTCGCTTTTCACGGACGAGTGCAACTACACTTCGTATTTGTATAATTGACTGAGAAGGTTTTAAAGTATTATTGTTAGTTTGTTGAATGGAAAGAGAAGTAGTTGCTGAAAAGAGGTTGGAAAAGAGAGACGAAGAGATGAGGTTGATAAAAAATGTATACGAGTGGCAGTGGAAAGCATGGGCCGAGTCGAACCGGAGGGTTGGGAAAAGCAAGTGTGTTCGGACCAATGGCTCACCAAGTCCATGTCATGTTCCCCCAATTGCAAGTGGCCCATGAGCAAGAAGGTTTCAACATACTATTTTCCCAAACCCAGAGAGAAGAGTATCCTGGCGAAATTCTGGTTTTATGATACTCAAGGAAGGTGCTCCGACTTGGAAGACCAAAGTGGTCCAACACCAACATTTTGAGTCAGTCATGAACAAGTCGTCGTCTGTGTCGTGTCTTGGACCAACAGCACCGCATCATCTTCCTCATCGTCCTCATCCAACCATGCTCCCTTTCGATTCCTTAGGGCTCTATGAGCCTCAACCGAAACCTAGGTTTTATTTCAAAATGCCTAGAGTAGTTCCGGATCAAAAAAGCAAATTTGAATCCGATGAACTTTTCAGAAGGATAAGCCGAGAAAGTGAGGTTAGTCCCATTTGTCCCCACCTACCTACATCTTTTCATTTTCTTTGCAAAAAAAGGGAATATCAGAGCGATATCCATGTATGTAATTTCATGTGATTCAAAATCCTAATAACGAATCCAATCATTGTGGTATCAAAGGATACTTTGTGACTGTTTGTGACGAGTGCTCCGTGAAATCAATTAGACTGTGTTGTACCATAAAAAAGTGTGACTTGTATCGTGTCATGAAGCTTGTGTCGTTTTGCCGTAAAGGTCACTGTGCGTTTTCTAGTTTTGCATAGTTTTATAGCTGCAAAGTCAATAAAAAAAACTACAAAGAGAAACAATTAGGTTTCCCCACACAAGACAAAAACGGCAAACCGTTCCATGCAAATTTTGTGAAGTATGACAATGTCAAAAAAACTCCTGTCTTACGAATCATCCTTTGTGCAGTGTTCGCAACGTCAAAGGGCAAATATAACAGTTTTAGAATCCGTTCTTAAATGGAAGGAGAATTTCTTTGAAAAATGACGAATGATTATGTTGGTTACATCTGTCCTTGTGACTCAGTCGATTTGCTTCATTTCATTACCTGAACGCTTGAAGCAAGCCTCAATTTGTTCATGCATCCGTTCTCCGAATTTGTAATGTTAATAGTGCTATATTGTGATTTGGTTATTTCTTGAGGATGGATGATGTGTACCATTCGAGTCATTCGACGCGTGTACAGTCGCACATTGCCCATCGAGTGCTTTTCTATACAGTTTCATCAAACAAAGCTCATTCGCTCTGATATTCCCAATTTACTCGCTTTGAGTGTGATGGAAGTGCTTTAAATTTAAAGATAACGAATGATTATGTTGTTTGATGACAGGTTCGCTACACGGGTTACAGAGATCGACCTTTGGAAGAGCGACAAATGCGGTTTCAAAACGGTTGCAGGGAAGGCCACACAGAACTCGTAAGATTTTGCCATTCATTTTGATTTGCGAAACCTTAATAAAGTCAGAAAAATCAAATCGCCTCAAAAGTTAATTTGAACAGTTTTTGCACTCGTACAGAAAGCGAGAGAATCCCAAGATTTGACTATTATTACATGCTTGAAAATAGCCAATATTGAGGTATACAAAACCTTAAACGTGGATGAATAGGAGTGAGAAAAAACGGAAATAATTTTCTGGGAAATTGACGCCAGATTCTGAGAAGAAATTGGTCTTCCCATGAGAATCTGGTGGAGTCCAACCGTAGCGGCGGACTTTATACAATAATACATCCTTCCAAATTCGTTTTAACACTTTGACGTTAGATTCAAGACTGTGAATAAGCACAAAACCTTACCTACAAAAGACGGGTTCTGGTGATCAGCATGTAATATAAAAACAGATCAGTTTCTACAAAGGAGTTTTTCTCTATTTTACATTTACCCTGAATGAAAGATGCGACTTTTTTTAAGATCTTCCTTGATTTGAAACATGTTCGTACGTACGTGATATCAAGGGAGTTAATTTAGAGTCAAGATGAATTGATATGGAGCTGCAGTTCATAAAAAATGCAGGACTGTTTTGTAAGGGTTTTGCGGATCTGTTTCCACGTCTTCCTGTCATGAAATTTCATCATGACTACAACTTGTGCGGGCAAAACTCCTGAGGATGGCTGTTCCTTTGATCTTCCGCCCCGTTAGACAAAATAACAAACAGCTTTGTTTCATACGATCTCTCGTGCTGAGAATATAAAATCGTTATCCTTATTCAAACAAACTTTACAGTCAGAATAGCATCGCGAAATTATAGACCACTGTACACTGTGTAGCTTATTGTGAAGATAACATGTTGAAATTTTCACCTCCACACTTTCAGGATGCAAAGATGCAATGCAGCATTCAGCAATAGACCATGTATAGCATAGTGCGCAATGCAATTTTCGAGTGCAACTCTCAATTCTATAGGCTTTCTGATGATGGTAGACTCTACTCTTGTTCCCAGTACAGCTTCTGTTACCCTTCTCGTTTCTATTAGCTTTTCAAAGCTCAACTCCGCATTTTCTGTCGCTCCTGTTGAACCAAGCTGCGCTCATTTCAATGTAGTACATTGTGTACACGATTCGTATACAACTTTCCTTGTACCATTTACATCGATCTGGGGACACTTGAGACTTTCCCGAGTTTTATCAAACTTGATTGTAAATATGATACAAATGGATCGTTTTTGCTTTTCTTTTTTGTTAACAGGCATTCGTCGCTACCGGAACGAATCTTCAGTTAGTCTTCAATCCTGTGTCTACAGGCTACCCGAGTGACCTAAGGGACTGCGATTTTGACAAGGAACCTGGAAAGGTTAGCTTGACAGTTTTTAATATTTCTAGAATAAAGCTTTAATCTGCACAGCTTTGTTGAAGAACAGCAGACAATACATGGTAATACTGTACACCATGGGAGGTTATAAAGTGAGAAAGTGATTATTTGTGAAATCAGAAAGTGAGAATGTGATTTAATTATAATAGTAGCATAATGGCGATTATCGGTGAATAATCGCAAAGGGATAGTTTTGTATTGACACTTCATAAGGCAAGAGCTATCGCTCACCACCTTGCCTTGTGCGGCGCTGGGATCCTAATGATTACTTGACTGTTGTGAGAGCTTTTATCAATATTTTGAAGGGTAGGGGTGTGAAAGTGAAGGAGCAGTGTGTTGATTGAGTTAGTGAGCTTTTCCTCTGTTCTGTTGTTCCTTTATGCGAGGAACGCATGCTAATGGACCACCTGAAGACGCACGATTATCCGAGTCCGGTTGTTCCGGAAGAACAACCCTCAATTAGCCCTGCCTTTGGATTACATAGCTTGTCGAGTGTTTCTTTGTCGATATCCATCTGCCTTTGCCTCTCTCTTCGTGGCAAGTGGCAATCCATCGGTGATCCAGACTAATTGAGCAGTGTGTTCAGAATTTAAAATTTATGTGGTATTGGAATTCTACCTTGCAATGTTTGATTATACAGTATCTTCCTAAAACAATTATGTAGTTGTAATTTAAAGAGTATGTTTAATTTTTATTCCTTTAACATTTCTCAGGGAATTTGAGTTGAGTTGCTAACTTTTAAGGTTTCTCTATTTTACGAACCCAAGTACACTTTTTAATAGAGAAGGATTAAGATGCTCTTCCGTCCTGTTGTAATAGTTTGCGTGGCTTTTGAAAATCGTACCGTAATTTACGACAGGGCATGGTGACTCATGTGAAAATCGCTTAATGGTTCTATGACAAGCGGAAAAATTTTTATGACTTGGTCGTCTGTCTGCCAAAAAAATTCGACTTTGGCTTGACTTTACTCAATAAAGACTGTGAGAATAAAAGATTTGCTCTGTGGATGAGATGACTTGGACTTGACGGGCGAGGTGAAATGTAACTGGCGGAAGCTGACGTCTATAAAACACGTCTAATTGAATGTTGCAGTCTATACTTACGCTCACGTGAACGCAAGTCGAGCCAGAAGAAATGAGTCGTCTAAGGGGAATGGGAGATGAGATGTCCGTCATTATCTCGCAAATACAAGGAGTCAGGAGCCTAATAAAAACAGCTCCACTCTGTAATTTCAATGTTACCTTCATTCCCATTTTATGTATGAAAAGCCTTTAAAGAGGAAGAGACCAAGAAGCGAGACATATGAGTAAAAAATGCATAGCTTCAAGACTCTCAGGTGATTCGGAACGGTTATCCACTTAATGTGGGATGAGAGCAAGGAAGGAGTTGGTAATGATGTGCACGTATTTGACTAATCATCCCCCTTATGAAGTAATTTGTACGCTCACTGGGAGATTTAAAAGGTGCAAGAGCGAACATGATCCCAATTCCTAACTTTCATTTTGTTCTGTTATCCAAATTAGTCCCAGCTTCCAAAGAAAGGTCTCTTTTATAATTGCCTTAAGGGTTCACTTGTGTTCTGTACTTTGTAGTGTTGGATATATGTTCTTCGGATACATGTCAAACAATACTCCTTCGTCGTCAGTCATGTTCGGACGAAATACCCCTTCGTCTAAATACCCCAAATTTAAGGAGTTTTGAAACAGCAAAAGCCCCCGGAAAGTAGCTGGCGAGACCAGAAGGCGTGTCATTTGACAAATGAGAGATCGTCCTAACTTTCATGGGCTACTTGAAGGCACCTTGTGACTGTGACACCGACCTTTCGAACGTGCGCCCCCAACACGATTTGTCACTTGGAGACAAAGACGTAAACGTGGCGTAAGTCAAGACAAAATTGTAGCCAAGACACCTTTCAACGAGCCACTTTACTTCGTCATTTCCGTGTTTTCTGTTGCTCACTTTCAAATTTTTTGCTTTGGACAAGGGGTGAAGAAAAACTTCGTCTCAATCTGGCCACCCGTACATTGTAAATCCCTAAGGATCACTTGAGATGTCAAAGGGTCGTGAGGAAACACGTGCCGTGTCGACACACAAAGTCGCTCGACCCCATTAGTGTTGTGCATTCTTTCTTCTCGTCTTCAAGTGACTGTTTGAACTCTTGTCATATAAAAATGTCTGTAGTTTCCTTTCGGGTTTTCCTCTTCCAGTTGTTCTTTCTTATTGAATTTCGCTGAAGAATCTCATGGAGCAAACGCTCGCAAACTCTCGTATATAACAGAAACAACGGAAAAGCCGAAGAGCCTTCCATCCTTCATTATTGACTCGCTGAAAAATTGGTCCTTTTCCTAAGCATTGTTGTACCTTTTGTACTCCTTGTAAGTTACGGATGCATCTGTCCCATTCTTTCTGCCTTTTCAAGATCCCTTCAACTCGTCAATTGAGCACGATTTGTTGGATTACTCCTCTGATTGCCCTAGGCATTACAAAGATTTTCATCCTATGAAGCCCGCTGCTGTCCATTTGATCAAAGTTGGGTGTTATGTTGAGTCTTCTGGGTCTGAAATCACAAGCTCCGCTCACTTTCTCGTTCAATTGTAAGTTAGCGCATTGCTGTCCTTTATTTTCATACAGCTTCCTCCTCTCTGTTTTTGCTCAGGGAGGTGGAGGGACAAAAGCATATCATTTGCACCCTTGAATCATTAATCTTCAAATTTTTTTTTAGCACATTAGGGTATTTTTCAAAAAGTTTGCTTGTAACCCTTCTGCTGCGCTGAAAGGAGGAAAACCGGTTTTCGGTCTTTTCTCCAATCTTATTTTATAGACTACAACCAGTTTACTTTCTATTTACTTCCATTTGCTGATTTATGACAAACCCTCGCCCACTTTCCATTATATGTCTTTTAAAATAGCGTTTAGCATCTTGTTACGCTAATGTGCAAATCTTCATAGTCGTCAACTCGTCAGCACCTTGCCTGCAAAGGGCATAAATTACCAAGTAGAATGACTAACCAGGGTTTTTAGAACGAACCAAGGTGAGGAGGGTTGGATGCAAGCGCTCGTTATTATTTGTCACATTTGTTTTGTCAAGTCAAACTGACAGTTTGTAAAGAAACTCAGAAAAACCAGGCTTGATATTAAAATTCAACAGACATTGTTCGTCTTTTATTGTATTCACACTGTTAAACTTGTAAACGGACAAACACTGTGTCAGTGTCAGTAGCGGTCTATACAAGAAAACCATGTAGTTTACCTACCGTGTATATTTGTACAACAGTTGTAGGTGGGTGTAACTCATTATGCTACACATTTTGTAACTTTAAGATTTGACAAGACAAGTTACTGCCCTGACAGCAAGAAATACATTGTAAGTACTAAGAGTTTGTAACCACCCCTAAAATTTATCCATTTCACTTCATTTCCCGTCGTCAGCCTAAATGTCTTCCTCCCCTTCAACAATATTTTTCTCCTAAGGCCCAAAGTCTTAATGAAATGACTATGTGGTACTCTCCGGTAGACTAATAAGATGTGAGTGGGGCATCCAACATATCAAACTTGCTCATCTAAACATAATTATGAAGGTTGAGGTTCCCTTGTAACGTATACTTACATATCCACTGGACTGACTTGTGTATGAGACAACTCTTCTGATTTATAAGTCACAAGGCGCGGTCTCCAAATGAGTCTTACATCTCAATTAACGGGAAATTGACTCTCAGTGTGCTGTCGTCGTGTCAAATAGTAAAATGAACAAGGGTTTCATTAGAGCACACGTCGCTCCCATTCATTTTTAATGAGACTCCGCACCATCATTCAGTACTTTAATCCATCCGAGTTACCCACCCACCATTTGAGAAGAGGACATGCGAAGTGTTTCCCTCATCTACTTCATTATTCTGATGGAACGGTAACTTCCACTCTCTTCAGCAGCCGTCCGTAACAAACTTCATGTATTTCATGTGTAAACTCCTTGTGCCCGAATGCGGGGATTTCACCAGCGCAGTCGCCGCACCGCCTTCCTCATGGATTCATTCCTCCCTCACTTTCTCCCTTGGTTGTTGTATTGTCACTCTGCTTTTTCTGCAGATTATCATTCTGATGCTCCCTCTCAAGTTCCATCTCCAATTCATGATGGCTTACATGGAAATGCGTAACGATGTGTGCGCCCTTATGTCAAGCTGACACCACTCGAGTGCCTTCCTTCGCTTTCAAACTGTAATTGATGACCTCGACGTTGCTCCCCTTCTAGGATTTCCATTCTCAACTTGTCTCTATTCAAAATTTTCGTCTTCGTGATCGATCTGAATCTCGCCATTTGTACTTCTATTCCTTCCACCCTACGTGTTGATTACGGATCACTACTTGTGTTGTTCAGTCAGTTACTTTCAGCTCAAATCCTGAAAAGCTATTTATATATCTTTGCACTAGTCAACTAACGTTAGGCTACCGGAACTTATATTTTATACAACTGTTTCCATATTTCAGAATGTTTCAACTTTTCAATTTATTAGCTTTTCGATAGGATTTTTATTACAGCATCAGTCAAAGGATCATTTCCATTTAATAAGCCATATGAATTTAGAAAGTTTTAGCCTTAATCAATCTGCCAAAGATTAAAGAAGCAATTATGAGTAAGGGATGGATGACGTAAGGAAAGCATTCTTTGGTACCGGTACGTAGGTTTATCCCGTGTGTAGGATCATTTTGCTTTGAAGAGGAAGGCAAAGAATAAAGTATACACATGAGTTGCTAGGAGCCACTTCTGGACGAGAGGCAAATAAGCGAAAGTTTTCGGATGACTGGGTGAATTATATTTGTATCGGCTTGTCGAGATGCAATGGGGAGGTCTGGCAGTTCTGCTTTCTGCTCTTCCACATTAACAACGAGCTTATTGCTTCCACCACGTCTTCAGCTCAATAATGTTCATGTGCTATGTGAGCAGAATGCAGAATCGTTTCCCTGTATCCCAAATCCCAAACCTCTTCTGGAAAAAAGACTCGAAAAGCCGCTTTGACTTGGTTGCTGTTGCTGTGCCACTGTTGTTGCTCACTTGGAAACTTGGAACACAATCTAGTAGTGAGAGAATACGCGTCTGTCTGTCATGCATTGACTGAAACCAATGAAGCGACTCATTGCATGCTAGCGAGTCTATTCATTTGAGTACTCTTTGTCTCGTGCCTCTTCAAGAGGAAATTTATATGGGATGTCAACGTCAAACGACACTCTCAAAATTCAAACAGAATTTTGAAAATCTTCAAAACAAGTTGTTGAACACAAAATCAATGAAAAATGTGCAAACTATCTTATTATCGTATTATAACTATATGATGTCAACATGTGTTCGTCAATATTCGTGAATATCAAAATGCATCAACTTGCTACTCTATGGACTAATATCATTAAGTCAAAGCTCCAGTAATATTGTAATACAGCACAATAACGATAAATGCAGTAGCAAAGACCTTGCTCTCTAAATTCCAGTGTTTGTGATAAGGACATTCAATAAAGGGTTAATGATTTTATTAAGCGTTGAAGCATTACAAGGCGACAGCGATAGGAAATTATCTAGGAATTGAAGTAATGAACGACAATGACTTGTCCTGCTGAAGTTTTTGCACTTTCGAGCATCTTAATAGCTAGTTACTTTAGTTCACTTGTGTTCTTAAGTTTGTTTGTGTACACAGAGGCAATTGCGATAAGAGCGTAGCAGGAGTTATTGGCGTTTGCAAGTTGCCAATACGAATTCCACGCACAGGGAATTCAAATGAGCTCCTTCGGTTCATTTTGTTCGGCATGTGTGACACGAGAAACGTTTCCTTTCTCACAATGATAAGCTTATTTTTTGGGCGAATCCTATATGGGCGCCAGGAATATGGTTGCTGAGAAATTTGCGATTACTAAAGTATACGTAATGCGCTGAAACTTGAGGCAGCTGTCCTACGTGTCCTATCATACAAGAATGAAATTTGCTTGCTTTTTTTATTAGTGCTACACAAATGGGATAAGACATTGACCTATTTCATCCGTGGTGTGAGAGCTACGTAAGGTCATTCGCATATTGTGGCAAACCAAAATTTCCGTTGTTATACGGCAGAATCGGCAATTAGTCTCCAGCCAGTAGTGGAGTGTCGTTTGTGAAATTCAATGCTCGCCTGCTTTTACATAAGACAAGACAGTAAGACAGTACGACCAGTGATGACGGGACTCATTAGTCCGGACTCACGGGACTCAGGAGTCGGACTCGGAC
>JABASF010002133.1:0-16544 GCA_019776145.1 Harlomillsia oculata
AGTCTTAGCTAGAATTTTGTAGTCAAGTAGTCATTAACTCATAATCCCATTCATTTCGAAGTCATCTGTACAAGCCATTTGTAGACGATTTACAGCCAGATACAGGATTACAATTAATTTTGTTTCAAAAGAAAATCCTTTCTTTCCTTTACGGATTTGCATACGTATCTGTACGGTGTTATATTACATTAACGTTATAATGCGATTATATTATTCTATTTTACAGTGTTTTAATAAGATATGATACGATACAAATGTTCTTGTTATTCTTAAACTTTTCTTCTTGAACTTTAACCTTTTGAAAAAATGCTTTCACTGTTCACTCCTATGTTATTATTATATTTGTGTGAAAAAGAAGTGAAAAATGAATAGCCATAAGACGGCAGCTGCAATGGAAAAATTGATTGTGCCTTTCAAACATGAAGTGTCTCATTAACCCTCCTTCGTCATTTTTCAAAGTACACTTTTGTGCGGTGCACACAATGAGATAAAGGATGAGAGATAAATGAGAAGATTCTTCTCAGAATCAGGAAATCACTATTGGTTTTTCCAGAAAAGAAATCGGGTTGCAGGAGTTTTATTTTATTGACAATCCACGTGAGAGGATACAGGAACAAAGATTTTCTTCTTGTGGTCTTTCAACAGGATGGAGAAAGTCATTTCGCAGGCTTTTGTTTTCCAAGGTTTGATTACGGAGTCTTGTCCAGTTTTCTGGCTCACATGAATGGATCGGGTCAGGACATTTCAACTTGCATCGCTATTCTGTGGTCATTTACTGTCAAGAATGAAAATGGCAAGAGCGGAGAAAAGGGTATTGTAAGTGAAAGCAGCCGAGGTTTTCTGGATCCATTGTGTTCTTGCGTGGCCGAGTAAAGTCTGAAGCGTCATGCAATGCATTACAGCAGCCCAAATGTCTGCTGGAGACAGGACCCAAATCTTTCTTGTTGTCCTTGCCTGTCGGCACACAAAGTGGAAGCTGTACATTACTGTCTTCCGCCTATTGTCTTGTGCAAGAAACTGCCCTTTGTTGTTGTGCGTCCATGGACTTTTCTTGGAGGGTGTCCAGAGAAAAGCACTTGAGTAACATCTCAAGAAAAGGTTTCCGTCTTTACAATAATGTACGTAAATGCAATACATGCACTTCACTATACTTGTACTTTCTAAACGACATACTGCATAATACAAAACGTCCTCAGGGCCATTTCCTTATCAAAATTTACCCATTCAAACAAGGATATCGTTTTTTATCATGGAACCTTTGAACTTTTTGCATCATCCTCATTGTTTACAATGTTATGCCCAAGACATGACTTTATTTTGAAATTCTGCATCGTAATTCGTAATAAACAAAGTAATGCAAAATGTGTCACCGGTTGTAAATAACATAAATCACATAATAAGATTATATGCAAATATTGTTTATATAAAGTTTGACTAACTTAATCTTGCAGCTTGCTTCAAAAGACAGTCAATAGGTTTAGATTCGCGATGCTGTGAAAGTATCATAGTAGTCGTATAGCTCGGTAGCAAAGGGCAATAAAAACTTCCTGTTCAAAAGGTGTTTTGCACGTACGGCGACAGCAAATGGAGACTTTTGAATAAACGAGCACTTGGTCCGTTACGCTTACCTTCTCGGCGCCAAAGCCGCCTCATAAATTTTTTGGCCTGATTTTGCGGCGGGTTTTATGGGCTGGTTTTATTGCAGGTAACATTGGCTGTATTAGACTCATATAAGAGAGACAGAACAAGAGTGCAAACTATCCGAGAGAGCCATAAGAGAAAAGCGAAGCTTTGAATTGAACACGAAGACTAACGTTATTTAAGTGAAAGGGAACGAGAAAGCATATGAGAATATCGATAATATGATTGTGGTTTTAGGTTTGGGTACACAGGGAGTGGATGAAGTAGACAGTAGAGTAAAGTGGAGTGGAGAGTCACGAATTCCTGGCAATCCATGCTTGACTCCCGCTCAATTGAGTCTTAATGACTTCGGTAATAAATTCCATGTAATAAAACAATGCACCGCAGACAGTAAACCTGACCTGATCCTTTGATAAGGTTTTTTGAGGATTAGAGAGAGAAGAGAGCGAGTGAGATGGGTTCTCAATTTATGCCCCACGGTGAGATTCCTACCATAACTTTCCATGGAGTATTGATGGGTGACTCCACCCTTTCCGGATTCCCGTCTCACAACTGGATTAAAACTTGGAATGCATTTCGCGTGTCGGTTGAGGGTTTTTGGGTGCATTTAGAAACTATAAAAAAATTCGCAGTTTATGTCTTCGCAGATAAAACGATGACAAGCATCCGAACAAGACGACTGTGTGCATCCGCAATGCGCCCATACTCCCTGGAGAGGAAGGCGAGAAGAACAGCCTCTGAGGAACTAAGAGAGTCAATTTCTTCTTCAGCTATCCCACTTCTGTTGCCTTTCCTTATGGGTCTTTATCTCTTTTATCCGGCAAACACAGCATCAATCTCATGTAAAGTGCCCGCATTCTCCCGCATACACTCATATTTACTACTCCACAGGATCTTTGCGGTTTATTGTCTTTTGATTCTTATAATCAACTCTGAATCTCAGCGCTTTTGTCATGATGATCATTTTAGAAAAATGAAAGCGCTTCGTGATAAAGAAATGCCGCTCTTAAAAGTTTTTAACCATTACTTATGACATTGCATTTAGTTGGACAGTTGGACTGAATCTACGATGCAACAAAAAAATGGTAAAGGAAGTCAATGATTTCATGCTGCATTTTAATAAGTAGCATTATAGTAGCTTTTATTTCAGGACTGTGCTGCGGGGTGATGCAAAATTGTAACAGTCTCAATAATTGAGATGCTTTTGGTGAATGCTGAGACCAGAAGCGAACGAAATTTGGGTTCTGCTTCTGGCTCTAATCGAAGTATCCCGTCGTGATCCGAATCCGTTGCAAGTTTCCAGCCCGTGAAAGTCTTTCACATCAACAGAATAAATCAGTGAACATTTTAGGTCGGGGCACAAAGAGATTTATTCGTTTCAATTACACACAATTTGTTCTTTTTACTCTAGCAAAGCTAGAATCATCCATTAAACTGTTCTTTCTTTCGTTTTTCCATTTTACTCCTTTCTTTGTTATACCAGAAAGAAAAACCTCTGGACAAATTCATAGTTTGCCTTTCTCCATTCTCCAATTTCTCCAAGACAGAAATTGTTAGAGCACGAATTTTGTGGAGGAATTACCGATTTCCTCAAACATTATTACACGAGGTAAATAGGACACGAGCATTCCATTGCATTCGTGTCCATTCTGCACCCTCATGCCGACTTTAGTCGAATGATCTCATTATTGCGAAGCGTGAAATTTACTACGCCTTAAATCCTGTTGTAGATGTGAAATGAAGTCAACGGTGCGTTCAATGGAGCCACGCCATGGCACTATGCGTTCGGTTTTCGGGAGTATAGTTGTGGAAGCAGTACATAGTAACAGTAGTAACACGATTTGCAAGAATTTTTTAGAACCAGAAATATCGAAGAGAATTATACTAAAACGACCGTGACTGTCGCGTCAGTTTGATCAGTATCAATATCACTGAGACGAGTTTCTCTTCTTTCATTGCTTCTAGTGACAGAATGCAATTCCAACGAACGATCAGGTTCATTCTGAGCGGAAAATGCTGTTTGACTCTGCTGAAGTGAGCCAGCGGATGTGTTGGGGCTGTGATTCCTGAAAAGGGAAACATCATGAAGAGAGTCTCGGAGGTTAGAGTAGCGTTGAGCGATGTCACGATCTGTAATACATCGCCGGATTTGAGCCCAAGCAGGTACAAAAACAGGACGGCTGGTTCTCAAAGCTTCTTCATACGAAGGAGGCAGCCCGGAAGGACTTCGGGGGTCATTAGGTACAGTTACGGTCACTACATGTGTCAGGTCTATTGTTACGCCGGTTACGTTTCGAGGCGCAATGGTATTTAAAGCTGTAAAAATTATAAGAAAAGTTTAGTACAACGAAATATGGTACGATGTACGATGTTGAATTTGTTGATTTGCTATTTACTGAATTTATTTTATATAGAGTGAAACCATGAATGAAACGTGAAATGTGAAAGTGATATGAGTAATTTTGAAATTACCTGTGATACTTGAAAATGATTCGCTTGATGGTAGCAATCCAGTATGACCATTCATCTCCGGAAATCTGACACTTTGAACAAACTGTCCCTCAAATTGTTGGTCCTCCATTTCGTCGATTTCATGGAAACTAGTATCAGGTTGTCCATGTACTTGAACAATAGTTTCACCATTTTCTTGGTCACTAGCGTTAATACGTTCCACATGAGTAGCACGGGAAGGCACTGAAACATCCTGTACAGTTGAATTTGAGATATGTGAATTCTGGTAAGAGTCATTCATTAGGAGTAATGCTTGTGAGTAGCTTGGCACTAAACCATTCGCGTCCTGTGAAACACAGATTTTGGAAGGGGAAAGGGTCAAACTCTTTGGTTGTGTGAAGAAGAGTGTCACGCTTCGTCGAAGAGATCGCACATTTCCGGACATTGTCGAAGGCCGAAAAGAATGCGACATAAATTTGAATAACTTTGAATCTTGAAAAGCACGTTCTCCTTTGTTAAACCGAAAGGCATTTAATGTAGGTGTGTTCCCAGTATTTGGTTCTGTTATATGAGGGTTCACGAGACCCGTTGCTGAACCAGCGCGTGGGCGAACATTAGAAAAACGTCCATTGCGATGCCCGCACAAATGCACAATTCCTATGTCATCTGGAGTAAGGTAATTTGACCCCAAGAGCTTACGAATCTGAAAAAGAATTCATGTTGACGTAATGTTCAGTGATAAGGAAGCAAGGAAAAAGATGCCCCAGTTTCTAGTTTGATGTTGTGTTTACCTTAAAATGAATATGAGCTGTTTTGTACTCTATCCAGAGTCGCAAAGGCCAGGACAAAAGGATTGCACTAAGCAACCAGAAAGCGGGTGAAGTGGCAAACCACGGAACCTTGTGAGGTTGCGACCACACGACAAACTTTTCATGAAAGTGAACGTTGAGAAGCTCCATTCCCTCCCGCATTTCCATGTACTGATCACACTGTTCATGCTCCTGAGGGAAAGAGAAAGAATATAAAAGAGAATTGTTATCACAGAAGACACGATTGTCATCATTAGAGAGAACATGCATGAAAAGAGGTACAACAAGCAAGCTTTGCCGTTACTCAGACTTCCGTACTTCAAAGAATCTCGAGCGTTGTTCCTGGAAATCTGCGGATGCAGCTAAATTGGCAAAGACGAGCCCTTTGCTCAACTTTACTTTGGTGCACATGTGTTTCTCCAGGTGAACTAGTTCGTTCGAAACGTCCTGCATGCCACAAAGTGCGTAGAAGAAGCAACCTGATACTGCGTTAGAGTTTACTCGCTCCAGGGATGTCTGTACGAACGGGAAACAGTAGAAAACCAACATTTCAGAATCCATTAATTCTATTTAATCTCAATTTTATCTTTCACAGGAATCATATATCAGCTCTTAAAAACTTAGCAGAGTCTCATAACTTCTAGGTTCCACATCCACAGTAGTAGACACTTTCATAACGATTTAAAATGAATCTTCAACATACAGAACTTTACCCTAAAATCATTAAAAGATGAACCAGTAATTAATTATGCTAATTAGGAAAGATTCATAAACCTTATAAGTCGTGTAGACTGCTTCATTTCGAGCTCGAACAACCTCTTGCGTTCTTCGAATATAATGATAGCAAATTGCCTTCCACCAAATAATTGGCGGTGCTTCTTTCATTTGCTCAATTTTACGGTATATAGTTGCAGCATCAGCCTGTATTAGAATACCAAAACATCACATAATGCGAAATATGAACACGTTACTAATTAGCTCTATAGTATCAAATTACACAGCATTTTCCAAGCCCACCTTCGGAGCAGAGATTTGCAACCGGACTTTCGAATGCCAACATTCCACGAGGTACAAAAAATACAGCATAATCCCGAAAGCAGGAAGGACGTATACGTAATTTTCTCCGCAAGGGGAAGTTCCGGAACCGGATGCCTGCTGAAAGCTTGGGAACAACAATATAATTTTGTGAAATGTTGTAATTGCATTGCGTAAATGTGTATAGTGTTTGTTCAACTATCTAAAATCGTCTTTTTACGACATGCATTGTAGTGCACCATATGCGGATAGAAAGGAAAAAGAAAGTAAACAAAGTAGTTTTGTACACTTACGACGAGGACATCAAACTGCTTTCTTGTTTTTCATCGTTGTTGGTTTTTGTAATCGTCTCGTTGAAAGTACTCGTAATTCTACACCAAGCAACCGCACCGAAACAACCATAAATAGCACCAGTCAAAATGAGACACTTGATGTTTGCATCGTTTCTGAGCGTCCTGAGGAAACTTCGTCTCACTGGCTCCTCCTGCCAACATGAAATATTTTTTTCAATAGCAAAAACAGCATGCGTCACAGCAGTATCAATAGCCGAAAGTCAACCATTCTTTTGATTTCAAAAGAAAGGAAGATCAAGACCAAACAAACATCATTTTCTCAGTCCGCATGATTTAATGACAAATATGATATTAATCACTTTATCGTTGAATAACTTTCATGTAAGAATGAAAGAATTCATACTTTGGAACGGAAATAAAAAATTGATACAAAATTCTTTCATTCTCATGTTCCAAATGTTCCTCTAGCCTGCAATGTAACTCAACTCATAGCTATTTTGGAAGCTAGTTAGATAGTTAGTTCCTTGTTCCAATTCTTGACCACTAGGACTGAACTCAGTGACCATGCATCCAAAACACTATAGACCTTTGCCATTACGTTCAATAGTTGTACTTTTGGAAACAAACCTAGGTCCAGCCACCGTTTTGAATTTCAGGATTGTGGTACCGATTTTTCACACGGAGGGAATTTCTTCATCTCTTTCAGAAAACCGGTACAAAATGAGCATGGGAACTTGATTTGTACTGTGCATTGCAAGAGTACATCCGTGGGCCTTCCAAAGATCAAAACTTCATAATGGTTGGTAACTCATATTTTTCAGTAGTAATGGTTCTGTCCATGAGTTTTGATTCCGGCCGGTGCTTGATTAAGACGAATTTCCTTACAGTAAACTGTTACCGAGCAGGAAAACGAGATGAAAACACGGCAGTGTTGATTCTCTTTCTCCGTCGTCGTCGTAAGTAGACTTTTGTAACATCCACTATTTCCTTTCCTTTTGAAGTATCCGTGTACTTTTTCCCGTACATGTGCATGTAAGCTACTTTTCTCTCATTCAGAGCGAGTGCCATTCGGAGTTCGGACCATTTTGAAAGATAAAAAATAGTACACGCACACTAACAGCAAAAGAAGACTTGCAAAAAAACGAAAGTGAATCCTGCATGTAAAAAGGAGGAACACACACACACACCAAAAGATAAATGACCTTCGGGACTTTTCCTGTCTGAAAGTCTTCGTGGAGTCCAAAGTGTCTAGAGTACCTCAACTACCCTGCCTTTTCTTCACGTTACCCGTTTCCTTTCAAGTCCCGAGTGAATTCCAACGAAAGTATACTCGTACAACAAAGTTAGCTCTTTGGTGCTGCTGCTTCTTCATCCTCCTTAGCATTTTTCAGGGGTTTTTTTCCTTTCCACATCAAGATAGCAATGCCTTTGCATGCATTTGAGATTACTGTGCATTATGCAAGCAGACAAGTCTTTGCAAAGTTGTTTCGCATTCCTGCAGAGCAGAGCCGACACGAAAAAGCAAACACATTAAAGTTGTCTCTCACTCAGCTCAGAAAAGGATAGTAGACTTCAGTAGACTACCCATACAATATATAAAAAGCTTTTAATGCATTAAATTTTCTAGAAGAGAAACATATAGTAGCGCTTGTTCTAAATCGATTATCGGATATGACAATGAAAACATCACACCATATGTGAAAAAAATTGAGCTGTCAGTAGAGTGTCAGGTCGAGTCGCCAAAAAAGGCGAGTTAATTGCATTGTCTCACGTCCCATGGAGGAAATAAGGTAACATATAATGCAACTAATGCTTCTATAAATACTAAATATCGTGTCTATTCGACTTCGTGCTATGCAAACGGCAAGACAGTAACATTACAAACAGAAAATTGAGACACTTTATTTCATAGTGATGTTTTATGAGAAATCAATTTCATATCACCCTAAATAACTCTGTTCACTCTGTTGGACCAAAATGAAAAGGAAAGGCTACAAGAACTGTGGCAATTTGCTGTTCTCCTTTACTTTTCTTGTTGAAAGCTTTCTTTTCGACTTGGGAGTTTTCTTTTTTTGTTAATAATGAACAACTTTTGGATAAATATTGGTAAAACGCGATGTTGTTCTATTGGAGCTTGACTTTAACAAGGATTTGTGGCAGTAAGCCGCGCGAGTCGTCTATTAAAAGTTGCAAAGTCCAAAAGGCAATGGAGCAAATGCAGGTCTATCCATCCGCAACAAGACAAATGGGGAAAGTTTGACAGGCACGAGTTTCCGGTATAAGTCTGCTGTGTGAAAGATGCAAGTTGTCTCGTTTTGAAGGGTAGTTCAGTACACACGCGACCATGCTATGCCATGCTGTCTCACGAGACAGCCAACGAAGAACGAGAGGTTTCCCATTTTCCTCATTTGCACAACCAAGTCTTCCGTGAAAAATCAAAGTTGAGATGAAAAAAATGTACTTCTTGGGAATTTGTGACTCTCCATTATATTTAATAAGAGAGAATTTAACTTGGCGAGAAAATTGAAACGTGAGTTCATGGAGTCTAACAATTTTGTGAGTTTGGAGAAAAGAGTGATTTGCTAAAATTTTGCTCACCCGTAAAGTTTGAGTTGAAGCGTCGTAGTCGTCGTCAGAGTCGTCGTTGTTGATGATTGAATGAACGTCCATGTTCATGTTGTTCAGCAATACAAATGTTTTGAAAAGGGACTTACTTTATAATTAAAAGTATAACTAGAAAGATTCGCCTCGTCTCATGTCACTCTTTGAGACTACACAAGGAAGCAGCAGGTTGGAAAATTAGCGTCAGATACTTTTTATAGAATTTTTTGCTCTATAGAAAACAAAAAATCCAGACTATTATAAACAGTATATATTGAGCTAAATTATTCAACTTTTCCTACAGTTTTTTCTTTTGTAATGTAACTTTGACTGTGAATTCGGTCATAGCACACGTAAATGAGGACTGTTTGCTTGAGAAGGAAAGCAGCGTGGTCGCACTCACTTCCACACACGAACTGACTTTCCCCACGTTGCGAGTGAAGACTTTTTCCTCATTTCCTTTCGGGAATTCCCCAGTTGCGCAAAAACCGTTCGTCTGAGGTAGAAGACGGAAAAGGAAAAAGTGCCCAAAGGAGAGTGCCTTTTATAGTCACTTCCGATAATCCAAACTTTTTTAAAGGAATTTTTTTCTTTGGAATTTCTTTTTTGCTGAATTGTCACTTTGTTACCGTTTCCACACGTAGCACTTTATGTATTAAAAAACATACGATCCGCATTTTGGGCGGAAGGTTAAAAACCACATGTTCGGAAGTTTGTATAAGGGTGAAACAGTGTGAAAAGACAGACAAAGTCTGAAAAGAGACATTTCACCACCTGACATTCTCCTTGGGGCCTTTTTTCGCCCGTTTGCACTAATAATGACCCAATCTTCTCAGCTTATACGGTTATGGCATCTCATTTTGCAAAGGTGGCCATTAATCCCCGCTCTCGTGCACTTTTATGCTAGGAAAAAACGTATAGTAAAATCCAACTTCACTACTTGTCGTCTTTGATCAGAAGAAACGACTCGATGAAGTCCTTCACACTCTCACTTTCTCTCTTCATTTCTGTCCGGACGTTAGTACATCGACTTAAACCCTTTTTTCTTATACCAAAGATATTTTTTTCTCTCTTCCAGATTTCCCTGTGGACATGACCACGTCTAAGTGGCTACTTTACTGCCTCAAAGAGACTCGTGAATACCTTGCCTTGGACACCTTGTCAACTGAGTCCTTTCATTGGTGCTAACAGTAAAAGGAAATCAAACATAATGGAGTGCCTTTCCCTACACAATTTTGGCCTTTGAAAGACCACATTTTGAAACATTCTGAGATTCTCTTCCATTCAGTTATGTCTTTTCGCTCCGATCAACTTTTCCTCCTTAAGACACGACTACGACCGACACGCAGAAATAATCTAATTTTCCTTCTTCAAAATTATAGTACATATACGCATATACACACTACACAAGTTTACTTTTATCTCTTTATCCTCGTCCTTATGGTCACAATCTCACAATTTACCAACTGCTGTACCAATTCGAAACGTGTTCATTGCCTCATTTTATAAGACGATTCAACAATGTGTCCTTTCAACTCTCAATACGTGAAATACACTATATAGTACAACAGCTTTGGTTTATATATGTTATGTGAATTGAGTGAATTGGCTTCATTTTCAGGAAAAGCAGAGCTGCTCCAACTTTCGGAACGATGAGCCATAAGCTTCCACTAACCAAAAGGTGAAAGGTATCCCGTCGGTTCTTCCTCAGGACGTCTATTTTTTCTCTCTCTACGACATGAAAGCAACGTAGAGAACAATGTCTTCAGTGGAAAAGCCTTTTCACCTGCTTCTGACATTAGAATTTTTCCCCGCAAGGCACGAACCGCGATGATCAATTTTGCTCCCGTTCTTATAGAAGTAGTACTTTTACAACTGAATAGAAACCTTGGTATGCCATACAAAGCTATAGTATTCAGAAATTGCCTTCGTTGAAACAACGTGCTTTCAATGCACCCATTGCAAGTCTACGACGTTATATTTTCAATCCTCAACTGCGTGAGGCATTGTTAATGTTTCCGAAAATTAGAAAGTCTATAAACTAGCTTTTCACAAGAATACAAAGTCGTACATAGAAACTAAATTGGTTTCGGTTCGCTTTTTTCACTTAAAACGCTTTACGGCAATAAGAGCAAGTTGATGGGTTGGTTTCCGTGTCGTGGACACAAGAGACTTCTAAATCCCAAGCAGAGGACAAAGGGTATAGCCCAAAGAAATTTGACACAGTTGCCATTTCATTTTGTTGTTTTAGTTCTGTTACTCAAATATTTTCCCTTTTCCAAGTGCTCAACGTGAAAACGGCACGAGCACGGTGAGAGTCATGAGAGACTCGGGCAGGAAAGATGATGGAAGTCGTTTGCTCTTCTCAAATGTTTTGACACTCTTTCCGCCTTCCTCTCGTTTGAGGAGATGACTCCATAAATTTTTGTGAGTTCCAGGTCGATAAAGAAGAGGTAATAAAACTCTCCGGTTTTTAACCGTTTTTTTGCGAAAGTTTCGTTTACCAGAACAGCACCCAACTGACGATAACAGTTGTTAGCTGATAGAGACAGAAGTAAAACTGAGTCAACAGCACCACCCCGAAAAATGCAGACAAAATACCCATGTCTGTTAGGTTAAAACCACCGGAAAATGTACACCCTGCAGGCTTGCGACACAGTTTACGATTCAGGTTTCAGCATTCAAGAAAACGCGTAGACATTTAGGGTATGGCAAGATCGTTTTGTAAGGTACTCCGCAGGACCCAAAAGCACAGGAGGTTTTGGGTCGTTTGTCGTTTCCTCTTTTCCTTTTCACAAGTTAGTAGTAAAGTGGTGTGTTCGAGGTTCGACTTGAACCTAATCTGCATCGCTATGCCAGCTTGAAGTGTTGTAATGGCAGGAAGTCCAAGTTCCCTCAGGTGAACAAACGGATAAATTTCATGCTTCACTGAATATACATCTTCACATTTTCCCCAATTCCTATTTCCCTGGTTTTCTCCATACATTTTTCATTTGAGAGGACGTTCTTTCACCGGATCCAACAGTTCAACTGCTGCCTTCCCAAGTCAAGTTACGTTTGAAAAACAAATCTAAACTAAACTTGCGGACTTCAATGCACCATTTTCATAGATGGATCTTCACATGTTCAGATATATACCAAAAAGTGAATACAACCTCGCCGAACGTTCTACAGAGTGAAATCGGAGAATCTAAAGAGTTACATAATGGATGTGGTAAATGCAGCAATGCCATAGAGTACTTTTCACGGTAGACAAAGGGAAAGTTTTTCCAGGAGACAGAGACAAACAAGTTCCTGTGGCTAATTCATTATTAATGTGTCGCGTAAAACGTACGTAGAGGGAATAGACCCTTCAGGTCGTCGCAGAGAAAACGTGGTTTCCTCTTCCTAATGGGATTTGTTCCTGGATTGATGCTATAGGTCTTTTCTCCCCTCGTTGAGAATTCCATTAGTGAGCAGTACAAGAGTTAATTAGTCGCTAAGCTGTGAAATGTATTCCGTCTGAACGGCATTATGTACAAATTACATTAAAATGATATTTCATCCCTATGTTACCTACTGCGACAGATTCAAGAATGAAGACTGGCACGAGCCGTTTGTTACGGTAATACGCACGATTCTGAATTAAACTAGATTAGCGTCATGGGCGCCGTCGTAGCGGAAGTCGGAGACTCAGAAGTCGGAAACAGAACACATCCAATTTTTTTTGTAAGTTTGCATTGCGTAAAACACAGCAGTGGTGCAAAATATGGCATAATGCAGAAAAGATTGAGTACAAAAACTCCGTCTCGTACGTTTATACTAACGAAACTTTGGGCGTTTCAAAAGTCTCTCTCCGGTCGTGTTAGAAAACTGGGGACTTTTTGAATCCTGTAAAATAATTTCTTAATGAATCCATTTACCCGAAAAATGCGCCGTTTGATGTCTGTTGAGCGTAGAAAATCCACGAATTTGACATCAAGCGGCGAGACTCGACAGTGAAAGCGTTTCGGTGTTCGTGCTTCTTCTGTAGTGCTCCAGGATTCACAGAAAGAATATTCGGATTTCATTGCTTTGATATTTCGGATACTAGAATTGGGACTAATTATTAAGCTTATTCGTGGCCGTGTTCATTGGGCCTTCCGAACGAGGTAAATGCCCACAAGGATTTAGCTCACTGATGCTCATGAAAATAAGCTTCGCTGATGAATGAACCGCTTTCAATTAACGGTACCTCACGCTTTACTGCACTTGTTATGCAGTTAATTACCTTTGTTTACATTCAAATCGAGTGATTATGTTTGCTCTCTAGAAGCGTTACAACGTTACCAGTTAAACAACTTCAATATTCAATCATCAGTTGTCTTTTTGTGACAGTATATATCTAAATCTTTAAAAAATGACACGCTTACAACGGAATCATCGATTGTTGGTTCCTTTAATAGTAGTGGTCTTTACGTTTCTTTCGGTGCTAGTGATTTTGCAACATTCAGTTGTATTTATTTCAGATGAACATCTACAACAATCATCACTTTTCGTTTTAAATGTGAAACGAACAGTGAAAATTTCTAGTGCTGAAACAGCAACCAAGAAGTGTACGTGTACAGTGACTATAAGCATTATTCTATGCGAAGAAAATGAGTACTTGACAATCCGAAATCACACAATGTCAAATGAAAGTCGTGAGCTAATTGGAAAAAGAAGGATTTCAATAGCTAAAGATTTCAATCGACAAATTAATCAAACTTCGACTATGCTTAAGTCTGTTGCCCTTTTGACACACTTGGAACATCCTAATGACTGTGTAAAAGTAATTGTTATTTCGGAGAAAAGGAGTCAGTTTGATCGCCTACTGGCAAAAATTGACGATGAGCAATGGAGTGATGTGTACAGAAGAACATTACAACTGATATTTATGGAAGTTAAATATCCTTTAGGTTTGAATAACACAAGACAATTGAATTGAAATTTTGATTTCATTAAATGGTAGACCATGACGAGCATGACTGTATGACTTCCTATACAGGTGCAGAATGGATGCGAAAACTGTTTCGTCCTTGTGCAACGCTAAGATTGTTTCTGCCGGAGTTGCTGCCGAATGAAAAATCCGTATTGTATCTTGACACAGACCTCATCTTCCTGGAGAGTGTGCAAAATCTGTGGTTACAGTTTCCCTGGGACAAAAACCCAAACGGGACAGTCTTGGCAGGAATGGCTCCATGCCTATTTCACTATGGAACACGTAGAAACTCCATCCCGTATTTCGGTACTTCAGGTCTCAACGCGGGACTCATGGTGATGAACTTGTATGACATGCGACAGTCCCTCTGGACTCATAAAATCCGACTGGTTACCTCAATGTTTCAACAGAAGATCAAACTAGCGGATCAGGTACACAACAATTTTTCTGGCAAGCTTAATCATGTGAATTTTCCAGTTCATTTTATCTAGTATTTTATACGTGGACCTTTCACCTTTCCTTAAAAGCTCTTCAATTTCACAGGACATACTCAACATATTTTTCCATTTCTTTCCTGAAAGACTTCATTTGTACGGCTGCAACTGGAATTTCCGACCTTTCCAGTGTAGAAAAGGGTCGTACTGTGAAAACTTGAGTTTATCCCAGGGGATCTCAGTGTTGCATGGAAATGCTCTCAGTTTCACGCGCGAAGGACCTGAGCCCATGTTCCGGACGGTTTACGACGCTTTTTTCGGAATGAGACTAGATTCTAATTTCTCCTTAATCAACTTTGTAGGCGACTTGTATATTCGTTTAAAAGCTTTAGACGATGAAGAAGAGTCACCATGTGCAAGATTTAAGAGCTTCACTTCACTAGTCCTAGCAAGATTGTATGAACATGCGCTTAGGATGACTTAGGATTAATGATTATTGATTATCTATTATCTCCAAAACTAAAAAGTTCCTTTCTTATGTAATTTCGATATTCCAGGCAAAAAATAAAAGGCAAATAGAAGGATAATGATATACAGACATGATTATTATTGCGATTCACGATTTAATGCATTGAAAAGTCAGCATTCAGCATTATAAAATTCGTAGTAATAATTTGGATATAGTAAATATGATGTTCGTTAGTACGATTTTGTCATCGGAACACCGTAAGCATCAACAACCGCCGTACATTTTCTTTCTTACAAGGTACCGTTATTAAATTTATAAGGTACATCTCTTGGATTACAGACTTTTGAGCTTTTAAGAACATTTTTCGCATTCAATAATAGTTAGCAGTATGTCTGTAGTGCAGACAGATCTGAACAGTTGGCAATATATTCATGAACATTAAATTCGTAAACATTTTAGCAGAATCTGGTAAACATTACTAACCTAAGTGTCAATTTAAGAAAGTCATGAGTTTGGTTTTCCTTATTTCGTTCATATATTTTCGAAATTTATAACTCGAACGTTCACGTAGAGGAAATTAATAATAGGAATTTGGAATTCCAATAATCTAAACTTAAAATGTAATTATGTAATATGCAGTAGCTATAATAATATACAGGATTAGGAATAACAATCGCAATACGTTCCAATAAATATCACCAAACAAAGTTTTTGGAATACAAAAAACTCTCCAAGCACTTACGGAATACTATACCATCTACCACACTACTTCTAATTATTGCTCTAAACAAAACGTAATAATGACTTTATGAGAATGGTACTCGAACTGTAGATGCTGTGGTTGTAGAGGTTTCCGACGTGTCCCTGCCCATCATGTTCTCAGTGAATGTTTTCAATGTCGCTAGAGCTGTCGTTCCCTCCTGAGTAAGATGCATAACTTGATTAGAGCTGTAGCCTTCATACACCGTCAGGATGTGTAAGGCTTGTTGCAAAGTCTTCAAGATTTTGAACAGTCTTCGAATAAATTCTTGCTTTTCAAATTTGTTATCTTGGAAATCTCGGGAAGTAATTGCGAACATTGCATAAAACTTGTGAAACAACACTATACCTGTGAAACCATATTCAATTGAAAGTTCTTATAGTTTATTAGATCTGTATTTAATATTTTGTACCATATAGGAGAGAAATGTTACCTCGGTCAATCCAATACCCAGGACGTATCTTATCCAAATGTTGTTCCATAGCTTCACAGTATTTTATAATAATGTGAAAATATTCCATTACTTCTTCAGAATAAATTTTCGTTGCACTGGGTTCTCTAACTCTTTGAAGCAATGGCCGCAAAATAGATTCAATGAAGCACCAAGCCATCAGAACAAGGTGATGCTGAGGATTAAGTTCCCTTTGAGATTTGGTTTCAATGAAATTTAGTAACATATTTACCGTCGCAATTCCTGGAAATCAATAAAATTAAGTCAGAGTCAGTCATTTGAATACAACATATCATATTAATTAGGTCCGTCAGTATATTAGGCAAAATATAGTAAATATACAGATAGTTTTGCACCTTGAGATTTCCAGTCAGCTACAATCGACTGTAGTTCAGCTCTGCAGGATCTTTCAATTCTCAATAGTACACAATATGCTGTCTCTTCTTCACAGTTTGAACATGACCAAACTGTATCCTGCCACTCAAATGGTCGTTCAGCAGCCACAAAACCGGAATGACAGCATGGACAATTGAGGTCCCCAGACTTATCGCCGTGTTTGCTAGGTTCCCTACATCGCTTGCATGAACAATTATCTATACCTAAATTTTGTAGAAGTTTTTTTCTCTCTTGGTAAGGAACATAGGGACATGGAGTAAAATCA
>JABASF010002134.1:0-16540 GCA_019776145.1 Harlomillsia oculata
AAAGGGTACAAAAAAATTATAAAATATTTTGCTTCATTACTCAAACCACTGGAGAATGCAGGTTAAGTGAAACACATGACCACATGGAAGGGCAGAAATTCCAGTGCCAGCCTGTCCATTGTTTTCTTGATGTCCTTCGAAACTTTCTTGGCAAATTTGACACCCGAAAGGCATATTGTCGATTGTCAAAATTCAAATATGAATAAAAAGGAAATGTAGTTTGTAAAAACCTGAAATAAATATGAACCAATAAAATATTGTCACAGGTAGGTAAAATGACTCGACCGGTCCGTCCACTCTCCGGTCCACTCGACCTCTCGAACACGGCTCCAAACCCACTCTGCTCTTCATTCAAAGGAGCTCCATTGTTTGCGCCGCTTCTATTCCCAGTCCACTCCACTCCACGTCTCACAGGACACACGCGCATGCATAACACAAACCTAACACTCCACAAACAAAAGTCCATTGCATTATTGCATTGTTAATTATTGCATTGCATTCTAACAATTTTTATTTTACAACATCATTACATTTTACGCACACTTAATTTAAAGTCAATGTCATCTGAGAAAGTAATGCCTAAATGACTAACTGAACTAATAAAGACATAAAATTAAAACGGTAAGCATACGATAATATCATTTAATCATGCAGATTTGACATCGTGTGTATCCACACGGGTATTATAATTTTTATAATGATCGGTTATCGGTTCCAATCGTCCAATTGCGACACGGAATGCATAACACAAACCTAACACTCCACAAACAAAAGTCCATTGCATTATTGCATTGTTAATTATTGCATTGCATTCTAACTATTTTTATTTTACAACATCATTACATTTTACGCACACTCAATGTAAAGTCAATGTCATCTGAGAAAGTAATGCCTAAATGACTAACTGACCTAATAAAGACATAAAATTAAAACGGTAAGCAATACAATAATATCATTTAATCATGCAGATTTGACATAGTGTGTATCCACACGGGTATTATAATGATCGGTTATCGGTTCCAATCGTCCAATTGCGACACGGCACGGCATCAGCATCATAATGTACTTCGACCTGGTCGACCTCCATTCCACCTTGCATGTTAATATTGTAATAAACCGTAAATCTATTACAGTAAAGATACGGTTTGTACTGAAATAATATAATGGTTAGGTTAACGATGAGAATGAATTGAGGTAACAAAATACTATAACAAGCATCGCCCAAGAATAAAAATAAGGTTCCCAGAAATTACAAAGTAGAGAATAGTAGAATAATTGTTTTAAATTATCATTAAATGCGTTACCTAACGAAAATAATGGCAGATGACGTTTTTCTAGTCACAGGCCTCACACACAGGCCTCACAGGTAAAGCTTGCATAAACTTTTTACGAAAATATCATGTACTTTCGCCTTTCGCGTTCCTTGTTCTTCGGTTCTTCCACCTATTTTATTTATAAACGCTCAGGACAGAAACGTTTGCTACTAAAGGTATATTCCAATTTCCAAGGAACATAAAACGGTTTATTCAAGAGGTTGAATGGTTGAATCGGCTACGTTTTGATAAACGATTTAGCCCACATTAGTGCAATAACTGTTTTATTCAAAAATATAATATATAAATATATAATACAAAATCATACATTACAATTACAACTTAAAAGCTACTAAATTAGGGGCACGGGAAAGTCGTCCAAAGAAACTTCTACACTGATTACTTATGCGTTATGAATATAACTGATTAGTGATTAGTGATTACATACAGTTTGTGTTTACTGAACATTGCTTATTTATTTTAAACTTATACGTTAATCAGTACGATGTTTTTAAAAGGCTATTTTATTTATGAAAACCTGGAATATCTTAGCCGAGTAATACAGTAACGAATAACCGTCAACCCAGTTGGTACAAGCATCGGGGCACAAGATGCAACAGTGATTAGTGTCGTTCTCCATATACAGCTCCACGAAAACATAAACTTGGTATCAAAAACCTGATGGAAAATGAAAAGACTGCTAACATACGCGAGCAAACTGACCACTTCCACAATAACCATGATAAGATACATAGTCCGGATCGTCAGTGCCACCATGATGAGTTCCGTAATGATGAGAGATGTGAATGAAATCGACACCACATGCATAAAGTCTTCTTGGAAGAGAACAAGTGCTCCGTACATGATGATACCGCCTTGATAAATTGAAATCACTACCCAAGTTAAAAATGTCTTGTATGTTAAACCCCATCCTTTTCCTAAGTCTGAGTAAAGTTGTGGAAGTCGAAGCAAGTTCTCTGCTTTCATGTCCTTGTCCAGCACCAATGCGAAGACAGGGAGCATCGTGTACACAGTTGCATAGCCGATTAAGAGCACTCCTTGGAATAAAGCAATTGATGAGAAGGAGAAGATGGACGAAAACACTGCTTGCATAACAGCGATGATCAGACCTCGATGCATTACAAATTTGGCCAAAGCGGCGCTCCTCTTGTACGCATAACGACCATGCACCAAAAGCAGAGCAGCGATGAAGGAAAACTGAAATAAAATAATAAACTCTTATAGCGTAAACAAACGAGAAATATTCTAAATTTCAATACTTGTATTGGAATTTAAGTTACTACATGAGTAATTGAAAAATCGGCTGCAAGAGACGCTTGTCGCCCTTCGTTTCCCTCAATGCCGATGCCAGTGTCCGCAGCTTGAACCATTGAGACATCGTTGCCACCGTCGCCGACTGCTGCAATCCGTTTTCCAGTGTACTTTTGCGCTAAAGCCACAAGTCGTGCCTTCTGTATTGGAGGACAACGACCAACAATCACGGCTGGAGCGTCACACGCAAGTTCCATGAATTCTTTTTCGTAGTATTGCAGGCAAACCTAAAATACAATAACAGAAATTAGAACAATAATTTATGTACTGCAACAGCAGTTTGCAGACAATGGTAATTATAATTACTCACATCCAACGATTCTCCACTGATGGCTATAGCGGAATCAGACTTCTTATGAAATTCAAGCAATTCTTCAGAAGCTCTAGTTCTGTCCACGAATTCATTGAAAACATGGATATTTTGGTCTGTGGCTACTAACTTTGAGCTCTTAGCAACACAAGTTGCGATTTCCATTTTATCACCAGTCAACATCCAAATGCGAATTCCTGCATTTCTCAGCGTCTCCATTGTCACTTCGACATCATCCTGCAAAGTGTCTTCCATACCAGTAACACACAACAAGTCCATGTTTACTTCGATTTCAGCTACGACTGCGGTCATCAAGGCAGCCGGGACAGCTTCGCTCTTTCTCACAGAATTGTATTTCTTTTCAAACTCTGCATATTCACTGAATTCTAAACGACGCTTGGCCACAACAAGTGTTCGAAGGCCTTCTTGACTCATGGTTGCACATGCGTTGTCCAACCAATCGCAGTCGTTGTCTTTTACCGATTTACGCATCGTCACGTCAGCACCCTAAAGGAACATAATTAATTCGTTATTACAGTTAAATAAAGACATTTTTCTGCTGTCTGTTACAGTTACAGACAACGATTATTGTATTTTTAAGGTAATGTAACAGTACATGTTACCTTTGAATAAAACAAAATGTCACCATTGCTTTCTTTAACGATTATTCCCATTCTTTGCGCCTCTGACGTGAAGGGAAATATTTGTAGTATCTCAAAATCAAGACTTATTCCAGCCTGAGAAGATCGCAATTCCATACGGTTTGTATCGCGACGGACCAACCGTAACCCAACGTCTTTTGCGTAATTTACCAGTGCAATCTAAAAACATTGTTTACTTTCAAAGTAGTAGTCAAAAACAAACAGCAGAATAAACTGATTAAAATTTTAGCATGAAACTAACTTCATCTTGACTTGAAGCTTGATACGTCGCCTCCTGATCCATTCCAAAGTTAATTTCATCATCCGGGTTGCCATTAGCATGTATAGGAGTTACACTGTGGCAAAGTGCTAATGCTTTGATGGCTTCAAAAACCTGGGTAACCTCAGTCACATGATGTTCACCTTGTATACTTCCAGCTTCATGTGCGTCGTAATCTTTCAGCCCTTGAAAAAGCTTATCTCTGACTTCATGTGAGGAGTCGATTTGACCAGTAGCCAACCAAAGACGTCTAAAAACAATCTCGTTTTGAGTGAGCGTACCAGTTTTATCAGTCAGTAAATATGAAATTCGCCCCAAATCTTCGGGGATACTAGTACTTCGGACAATTGTTCCAGCAATTGATGTGTCTCCTTGAATGGTCAAGGTGTAGACTGTTTTAGCCATGTCCATATTCACTCGCAAACTAATGAGAACGATGTACGAGAAGAGTAGGACGAATCGAAGCAAATAGAAGAACCATAGTCCATCCCAGCCTTTAAGGCACATCATCAAAAGTGCAAGTACAGTCACAGTAGCAAGTAAAATTTTCATCAAGTGGTTAATTTCCAGGTCGATCAAGCCAACTTTTGACCTCGGTACAGAAGTACGCATAACTGATCTAGTTTCAGTTCCAGTATAAATGACTAAACCCACAGCAGTTCCAGTAGCAAGAAATGTGTTAGCCCACAAAGTATTTTCTACGTTGAGACGGGTGTCTTCTTGTATCGTGTCTCCTAGATTAGGTCCAGTCTGAACAGTTTTGTGCAAACGTCCAATAAAGGATTGAATATGCACTTGCGGTCTTTCGGCATATACAGAAACCCCGACTGGAAACAAATCCGAGTCGCGCATTTCCAAAGCTGAATTGTCCGGTTGTAAAACAGGCAGTCTCAATTTCCACTCTGTTTCCCCATCCAGTTGATCAGTTCGAATGAAACATCTACCATTCCGATCCGAAGTTCTCAGCAAAACCATATCCGCCGGGACACGTTGATCTTTTTCTATCACAATCACATCACCGACCTTAATTGCAGACGACGGTACTAACATGCGACTGATGCGACCACCGATTGCGGTAATCTTTTCGTACTTCTGCCTGTTGATCTCGTTGACATTCTTTCGGCGACGCATGTCGTCTACGGCTTGACGAATTAAAGTGGTTGTCATTACGAAAATCTATTTTAACAAGAAAACAACAATAAAATACTAAATTAATTAATATCACGGTAACGCGAATATAAGAGCTTTCATGCTTACCAACGGCCCCCAATAAGTGTACCAATACCCGACCCGAATACACTGGAAGAACTGACTACATGCCATGATGAGGAAGATCAAATTGACGAACAATTTGAACTGCTCTAACAGAACCTAGCAAATGAAAAAATAATTAAGTAAAAAGATACATATAGTACAATACAGATGTATCTTCTAAGTAAGTTTGGCTCGTTTGTACTGTTAGACAAATCAAAAGGACTTACCAATGGAACAAATGTCACAAAATTGTATTTCTCCGTTTTCATGACGTTTGCTGGAAATTTGTTATCGATGGTCAGACCAAGTGGGATCTGTCGAGGTTTACGCTGATCCTTTCTTCCAGTCCACATCCAGCTCATCCAAGAACAACAGCTATGAATGAAATATCAAGAATGAACAATCAATTTATAATATTTATAGTTTATGTCACTTGTAAAAATAAAATAAAAATAGAACTTACGATGCCATTCTTGTAAAAATATCACCGACCGGAGTTGGACGAGGAAGATGATCCGCTCTGTTCACAGTTGTTGTCAGCCTGCCAACTTCATCATCAGATTGAGACATGGTTGCACTCTACCTTTAGATTTGTCGTATTACAGTGTATAATTCATCCAAATTGACTTGTGTAACTTGTAACTGACTAATCAGTTTAAGATTAATTATGGCCCAACTTGTTTATTCCAGGACGGCTAGCAAAAAAAACAACTTAATTATGAATAGCTAGGTTTGAAATCTAAATCTCCTTCTGTTCTAGCACAAATCCTTCTACAATGTCGTTAACGTGTCCTTTACCTTTCATTTGATTTATATCAAAAATTGATTAATGTCTATTATGTCATCCCTATCTAAGTTATTCTTATTATATACGAGGCCCGAGGAGGCCTAGGACTTTACTAACTTTTTCAACTCAAGGGTTCCACCCAACTCACTAAAATCTAAATCCAAAATCGAACTAATAATATAAAATAATGATTGCTTAATTGCTTTTGTAATACTTTCTTGCTTTAGTAGAATGATTTTCTGTCTTATCAAGAATGTGGAAGTACAATGTACATGTACATCAATAATAGGAAATTAAACGTCGAGAATACGTTTCATTGAGAATGCACAATCCAAAAGTGTGGCGCATTATTATACTCTCACCACAAACCTGTTGAAAGAGCAGAACAGGTGGCGATACTACTAAAATCACTTTAAAGCTTAAATATTTAATATAACAACGTTGAATGAAACGTCGTTTGCCATTCAAGTTTATACTTGATAAATACATTTGCATATTAAACTGCAAATAAACGACTCAATGTCACCTTACTCTTACTGTCTTTTGTCATTAAAATTCGTTGCTATTCACTTTTCACTGTATAAACTGCCGATTCAATACAAGAAATGTATAAAAGAAACTATATACAGATGAACTATCACGGCTATCCGCGTACTCTTCATTAAAATGATTTAAACAAAGATTGGTATTTCCTTAAAGATGCAAACCTTGAATAGTAAAATCTATAAAAGGACCAAAATTGCCGTCTTACCGTCGTCTTACGTGATTCTACAAGGTATTTCTAATTTTCTATAACACAAGTGCTTGAGTCTCGGGTCCTCTGAGCCAGGATCAATCTGGCTCTCGTACGACAAACGACGACGCTGCTGCGTCTTTTAGCGTCTAGAACGAAAAGAAAGTTACTATTAATAAATTCATGGAAATAACATTGGAGCAACTTTGAGCTCTTAACTCTAATAAACGTCTACAAAACGAAAATCAGAAGCGGTCGCTGAAGAATAGCAATACAAAACCTCAATGAGAAGTATAAACAAAATAATAGCAATAAACAATTCATTTTTTTAATATTAATGCAATTATGCATTCAATTTCAATTAACTACGCTCGCAAATGGTTAGATGGTTAGATGCCCCTATTCGTAAAGTTGTTCATAGTGTTTCAAGAAGCATTTTCTTTGTTCATCGTTGAAAAGACCATTTTTCATTGCAGGGTCTTGGGAACGTCATTACTGTATTTAATAACGACTCAACTATTTCTTTCGTATTTTCGATGCCATCGTGAAAAGTACAGTAGAAACGCATACCCATTGAGCTATATGGAAGCAGGAGAAAATGACAATACGCATGAGGAACGACACTGGCATGAAACAGAGCACATTTTCCAAAGGAGTTACAAAAGAAGAAGGTAAAGCTAAAAAATATGTCTTTAATTAGAATGCATTTTTAAAAGCACAAGACGGTGTATCAACATATGCAAGGGTAGTTTGAGGTGCAGCCCTTCTGTCAACAGAAGAGTTATTTTTAGGAATTTTGCAGTTCATGATTCTGCTGAGCATGAAACGACAAAGTCGTCCGTCTCGTTCAAACATCATCATCCGTCGACTTGTCACTTGGTCGAAGGCGCCGACGGATATCAACAACTCCTATGTGTCAAACCTTATAGACGTATTGCACGTGGTTATCATTATTTTGGTAGCATACGCCATCCCATTTTTTGACACTTGATATGTTAGTCTTTAAGTGCACTTGTTCGCTATCTAACTTCTGAAAGATTGGAAAATGGTATTTAAGATTATGCATCACTATCACTACGTTACACTGCTATTCATCATGAAAAAAACTTGCGGTTTCGTTACTCCCTGTTAAATGATGTACGTAGACTTGTACTGAGAGAGTTTCCACTATGGATTCTCTGTGAATGTTGCGAGATACGAACGCGAATATGCAACGGATTGACTGAAAAAATGGAATGAACAGTATTTCTGAGTACTTTTTGTTAGACGCCTTTTAAATGTGAGACCGCCAGAATAATGTAAAAAGTTACATGTTACAAGTATATAGCATGTTCGAAAAGTATGCATATTAAGTGGAGAGCTGTTTATTAACATATAAGAAACGCCGCGAAAAGCATTTATGCAAGGGAAAAACATGGAGAAGTATTTTAGTAAGAGTTACATGATCTTATTTTTGTTTATTGACTGAAAGGATATTAAAAAGAATCAAGATTCTTACGAGGTTCAAGTATGTGGCAATGGCACTGACAGAGTTTGGCTTATACATAACATAAGGCATCATGGCATTAATACCAATACATTTTTGGAGTTACATTACGAATACCGTTATAGTTAGTTGCTACTGCTAGTAGTCATGTTCGTATGTATAATACGCTATTAGTTTGAGAGCCTGTCTCAGTTTTGACTCCCTGGAACGACACAACGACGACTGGAACTGGAACCTCTGCGTAACGACATGGAGTAAAGCTCATGGCTTCATGGACTCTTTTGAAGACTCTATGGACTTGAAAGGTTTATATCCGAAAATGGTGTGGAAATGGAAGTTAAAAATGCTGCTGTGTGCTATGGTTATGTCGTATGGAGATTTGAGGTTTGTGAATGTATGGACGAAGGAAGTCTGAGCTGGAGATTCACGTCTTGTGTCAAGTGATAAAGCTGTTAGTAAGAAAATACTGAAGAGAGTATTTGGTTGGTGGCGTGTAATGAAAATATGAACTACCTTCATGCTACTATATACACAAGAAGTATTACTGTACGACTCTTTACGACTTACGACTCACGTTCCTCAAGTCTGGAGTACTGGAATGAACATAGCCAAAGATGTTGTGGTCTGGTGGTGTCTTGATCTTCAGTCTTCTGCTCCCTTCTACTTTCAGTTTCATTTTAGTGGAGAGAGAAAGATGTGTTGTTCGTGGTTTCTACCAAAGCTAAAGCACGCAAGTGGAGTGAACCTTCCTATCTTCTATCAGAGGAGCTAGGCCGTCGAGTGACGTTTACTGGACCGGACGTTCACTCGCTCTTTCATGTTGTCTTGTCTCTCGTCTACATCAAATCAGTTTCACCAATAAGATCTCGTCGAGTTCACTCATTCCGATTCATTTTTCTTTTCATTATTTCTGCTCATTTCTTAGCTAAAAGCTTTCTTTATCGCCAGGCGACATACGAGTTCGTTTAATCAGTTTCAGACATCCTGCGGTTTTGTCTTTGTCATAAATGTTTGTTTTTGAATGAAATCGAAACCCGATTGTACTATGGCACCAAAATAGGCATTCACTATACGACCAGATAGCATCGATATAACCGTATTGTTGTACTTGTAAAGTGTATGACTTACGACTAGAGGATGACGTTTTTATAAATCTGAAAGTCTCACATCACTCCAAATGTTAAGTACCTTTTAGCGACGTTTTATAATACTGTGCCTCTTTATCTGTTTGTAAAAACCAAATGGCAACGACGTTCAATAAAATTATTGTGCTTACGCCAGTGATGATATAATAAAGCTACGGTTTTCAAAAATTTGTCTGCTAAAGAAAACACAACTGACCTGACCTGCACGTCATGGAAGTCTGGATTCACAACAGATGAATCTGCATGTCTTTAGCTGACCTTTGTTAATCAGTTCAAGCGATTCCATTAAACCATTAAGGGAACAGTTTGTGAACACTGTGACATTCTGAGTACATATTACTAATTCATTTCATACGACTTATTCGTAAAAAAATGAACCGATATGAATGAGTCAAGTAAAAAATGAATATGTTAAGAGGCGACAAGACTTTCAGTTGAGAATGACATTTTTGATGATAGTGGACTTTAATTTGTTTGCGTGGTAACAACCACAACGTGCTTTCTGCTATGCGTAGCTCAACATTTGACACTGAAATTAAAAAAGTGCAGTCAAGTCATTTTCCTTTCGTTCTCATCACCATGAAGCGACGTCAGGGGCAAAGTGAACCGTACCAACTCCAAGCTTTGAAATTTCTCTGTGCGATTTTTGTAGGCACGTTATGTCAACCAGTGTTGGCATCAACATCAACTTCAGGTGGAAGTGGATCCAACAGCCTCATCAGTAGTAGTAGCAGCAACAGTCAACAATTTCCACATTTTCGAAATTCTGGTGGTTTTGAGTCGTCAGGAGACGGAGGTTCTCCAGTGTCCTCGTCCCTCACTTCTGCAATTGCCACGAGTAACTTGAGTCCAACCTCACCTGCTCTTTCCTTTGGTTCTGGAAGCAGTGCGAATGTCCTGCAAACTGCTCCTGTCGGAGGGTAAGTTTCCATGTATGGTTTGAATTAAAGCACTTTCATTTTCATTAATCTCCTCATTTAATGTAGCATTTTTCTCCTCCTACTTTTTCTTCCATTGCAAATTATACGCATTTCTTATAAAGTCGCTTCTAATTCTTTTCTGAATTCCTTATCCCAAATATGCCGGGAACATTGTACATTCCGTTGTGAATGAGACTCAAGCTCCGACATCATTCTCTTATATCGACTGTAGCGCTAACGATTTCAGTTTAACAATTAAATGAGCAATTCAATTTTATGTTGTCAGTTCTCATTCGCATACCTTTTGCTGTCACTTTCCCTTTCGCTTACTTTCCTATGTCATCCTTAGCAGTAATTCATAGTATCGTAGTTAATTCTTTACGATTTGCACTTGCACATCGGTTATTTATCACTGCATGGAAGTACTGTACTATGCATCCGACATCGGATTTCGATTCATTCATGCTTCCAAAATGTTTGGAATGAAAAGTTAATATGGTACTTTAAAAAAAATCATCATCCATGCGGAAGATATAAAAATTGCCAATGCCACTCCTCTCTTTTTCGGTTACCCCATCATTGCATCGTCGTCGTCGTTAATGTGCAACTGAAACACTTAATCCGAAGCGAAGCCTTTGGATTTTTTGTCAGTTAATTGGATTTTCTATTAATTTTTCGCTCAGGGACTTTTTCGGCATGTTGGTATGTGTGTGGAACCGACGACGACGGTGTCATATGTCTGTTCTCCATGTGTGTGGCAAATGAATTCCTCCTTATATATATTACATTGGTATGTAGTACATATTTACGAGCTTATCTTTTTTTGCCGGCACATGCACCACCACCACTGATGGGCCATTTGATCCCTTGAGTTTCACTTGTCTTTTGACACGTTCAAACATTGCGTTTCATCCCGTTTTGCCTTGTGTTGTTGCGTTCTCGAACGTACGTTTCCAGACCTTACGGTGACTTTTTTTTCGTTTACGCACTTAAAGCCTCATTCGTATTCCTACACAAGAAAATGATTGATTCGGAAAGAAGAACTAGGCTTGCGTCTCATTTGTGTAGCATCTTTTAAAAATAGATAATGCTTAATTTGTTGACAAGGTTCGAAATTTATCTTAATCTTTCTTCATCCTTTCCATACTGGACGAAATTCCTGGACATACACATCATCGATGAACGTTATGTTATTTATCTTCTTCGTGTAAAGTACGTATAAATTCACTGTAGGATTTTGCGATACTGGAACTTGTTCACAGCGGATAATTTGTGAATAAAATGATCTTTAGAAAGGTTACACATGTCTTTGATACTGACGTTGTCTAGCGATATGCCCTAATGTCGTTGCCCTAATGGACACGCTGCATTTTGTTTTATGGCTTGATTAACATTGTAACTTCAAGCCGATTGAATGTACGTAAAGGTTTTATTTCATTTCGAGCTGGATTTCAATTATTTTCTATGGGTTACGTGGAAAACGACATTTCTACATTTGTCACAACACCAAGGATATTTAAATGCTGTTTACTGCTACGGCGTTTTTAATAGTTATATTTAGGATTTGAATACATCTTACAGCGTTCAAGCGAAATTAATTCGTCGTACTACTACATAGAACAAATCTTCAAAAGTGGATTAGGAATAGTCATAATTAAGATATCTGTTCAATATTTGTTTGCTAAAAATAAAGAAGTATACTATGGATATCCACCTTTGAACTTTGATGTATGTCACGGTCAATTTTGAAACTTCCGTACTTCATCTACTCTAAACTTGTATATTTGATAGCTTACCATTCACTGTAGTAATTACCTATAGTGAATGGCAATGAATGAAAATGTTGGGCCATGCATTCAATGAGAAATGGTGACGGAGACACTTCAATTTTTCCATAAGCGATAATAATGATGAGCAAAATGTGTAAGCTATTCTCTGCTGATGGGCAAAATGGGAACTAAGATAAGGGCTGTTTCATTCTTTTGCATACTTTGTACTAATTCGTATGATTCATGAAAACCGTTTAAAACCCTTTTTTGACATTTATTCTACCACCGTCTCTTGAATTGAAAAGTGTCAGCCAAATGTACTGTTTGATTGTAGTTGTTGTAATGAAACTTTCGTTAGCGAGCTCTTCTTGTTCTTGAACATGGAGCTTCTTTTTTTGTAATTCCAGAAGAACCGAAGAAGTACATTTTTCTGATTCGGGGTTGTTATACAGACTGAAGTGGGAAATCTGTGTGACTCATAATTCAAAGCACGGACCATTAATCTCCAACTTTCGTTCCGCGTTTGCGGTGACGTACAAAGGTCTCTTTGGTTGTAGGTGCCCATACCGCGCCTCTGCTCTTGCATATGGAAACGAAACAGGAACTTCCGACTGGAAACAAAACGCAACTTACTTAGTAAATGCTTTCGTGTGTACTATAAATGTCTAACCACTAAGGAAGTATACAATAATACAAAAGTGTACTGTCGCCAGATTTACAAACAAGTACATTATAAGTTCATGAGAAAGCGTGCACTATTAGAATTTCATTATTCAGTTTGCAGTTCCTTCCGAATGCGCATCTTTCACTTTATGTTACGTTATGTAAGGGCAAAATTGGAAAGTGAAGTAGAAACGTATAATGCAATGTGAAAGAAGCGTTTAAGAAACGCAAATTGTACGGTAGACTGAAGAAGGCATGTTCATACATGTCTTGTATCGTCGGTCATTCTTTGGTAAAGTCTTTTTCATTCTAGTCATAATTCTCAAAAGTTGTCTCGTTTCCTCTTCATCTTCAGAGAATGAGCTTGTCTTCTGGACATTGCATTGCACTGGACTTGGCGTGAAAGTAGAGATGTTGTCAGTGTCACTGGACAACGCTCAAGTCCTGTCAAACATGGTGAAATACCTTGCCCAAATAGGGCAAGGTGGCATAAATGATCACTAATCCTCCCTTGGCATCACAATGATTCATCTTACTCTTCCCAATTTGGTCCAGTTTCCCGAGCTGTCTTGTGCACCTGCATTTGCTTGCATGATTTTTCTGTATGATTTATTATGAAATTTATTGATATCAACTTATATAGCCAATAGCTAAATTTATTACACCTCGAAATGTGTTTCTTATGGTATGAGTATTTTGAAGCAACATGACCATATCCTTCCTCCGTAGTACACCGCGATTAAAGCTGTCTTTAAATTGTAAAAGTCCCTACCTTCTTTTGAAGCTTACGAAAGTGTACATCAGATTCCTGGTGTAATGTGCAACTTACATGCATAATGTATTTTATTTCAAAATTTCAGACCGAACGTTTGTCGCTCACGTGTGAGGACGTACTGTTGTCCAGGATGGACTCAGAAAACAGGATCTGGATTATGTGTCATTCGTAAGTCGGATTGTTGTCTTAAGACAATTTTGTTTGCATTCCCCGTTTATAATTCATCACCATTCTTTGGTATGTGCGACAACGCGACATTCAATTTCAAATGCAATGGTCATCTATGTTCACTGAACAATAGACTACTAGTCTTGCATAATGCTTGCACATTGAGCGTGGCACATGAATCATTTTTGAAGCTATGCCATTGTGCGGTATGTCACAATGTCACACAGTCTCACATTGCCACACGTACGTTTTGACAATGTCATGCTTCTTTTAAATGAATTATTGCAAGCTCTTGTGCATGCTATTAATGTTCCTAACATGATATCCATCTCCCATTTTGATATTTAACGTTGTTCTCATAGAATGGCTACTATTAAAAAATGTTAGCAAAATTTACATGAAATCCGTTGAGATCCCTGTGTATCTACATTTTCCGTATGGTTTTAATGAATAATGAGAGTAGTCAAAATGCATGACAGTTCGATATTCCTAGGAAGACAATACTTATAATTTTCATCAATATTTAGCGATTTGCACAAGACCGTGCGGAGCCGGCCGTTGCGTCAAGCCTAATCTTTGTTTATGCGATGGCGGAACCATTTCCACGCAATGTTCCGGGGGCAAACGTAAGACTTACGTACCAAAAAATTACCTAATGATTAAGAAATCAAATTATTCCGTAGGAAAAGACTTTCACATTTAACATTTTAGTTCGACCTGGTATTTTGGACGGAGGGCGGCTTAATGGGTCCCTTGGAAGCGGAGGAAGTGGCTCAGGAGGTTGTCAAATTACTTGTTTAAATGGGGGAACTTGCGTCAATAACAAATGCATCTGTCGTAATGGTTTTCAAGGAGAATATTGCGGTGATCGTAAGTTACTGAAAACTTGTGCGATCATCATCAAGACAGTACAACACTGAGTCAAAAAAAACCCTTTTGTTCTTATAGCCGTTTGTCGTGAACCGTGTCTTAATGGGGGGAGGTGTATTGGACCTGATCGATGTGCTTGTGTTTATGGATACACTGGAAGAAAATGCGAAGCTGGTAATGTATTTATATAATTTTGTACCATTTTTGCCATTCGCACCTATTTATAATGAATTCAAAATTGAAGGCGTGTGTTCAGTGATTTTGTATGCCTATTGTTTGTTTCCGTCATTTCTTCTCATTGAACACACGTGTCAATTAAGTTCCTTTGGACTGGGCGCATAGCTGAAATGTGTGCTTCCTGATTGAACATTTTAATGGAAGCAGTTCACATGAGATATTAATTATGCATTAAGTTTTCATAGTCATGCAAAACACAAGCCGGCTCAAATTGCATTTGAACAATAACATCTCCCTATATAATAAGATGGTGTCTGTGACCGTATAAAATATGTGGCAATGAGAGCCACTCCACTAACAATGTTTCATTCAACCTTATATGACTTTATGCGTTTCATTATCATGATGGTTATAAAATATTATATAAAAAGATTAGGATTTTTTACATACACGCCGGTAACTTTTGTTTGGTCGTTTTTGAAGGGTTAGTGAACTGTGTGCGGATTGCTTGTCCATATGCAAATTCATGCCCTTATTGAGTTTTCCAGGATGCAGTACGTGACAGGCCATGAAGTACTTCGCACATGTACTCAATTACAGCAAAATGCATGAATGCACAATCTATGCCGTCGTATGCACTTGCGGAAAAATATTGTTGCAAACGCTCGTCGTGTGGACTAAACATAGTAACAATAGCTCAAGTGTGCGTGAGCATTTAATTTTTACGCACTTGTTTAAATTATTTTTGCATGGACAGACTACAGGACGGGCCCGTGCTACACCAAAATCACCGGAAATACATGCGCAGGGCAGCTTCAAGGCGTCGTTTGCACTCGACAACTGTGTTGTGCCACTGTAGGGAAAGCGTGGGGTCATCCATGCGAACCTTGTCCGACCCAATTGGACTGTGAAACTGGACACTTGAAAAACATTCATTCGGGCCAATGTTTGGATGTGGATGAATGTGAAGCTATTCCTGGAATATGCGAAGGGGGAAAGTGTATCAATACTCCAGGCAGTTTTCGATGCGAATGTCCACCAGGACAAGCTCCCCGAGATGGATCTTCTGGACCGTGTGAAGATGAAGATGAATGTAAAAGACCTGGAATTTGTTCTAATGGACGTTGTGTCAACACAGATGAGGGATACTACTGTTTGTGTGACAGAGGATTCATTCCGAGCCAAGATAGAAAATTTTGTATTGGTATGTAATTGATTCACTAATGGCTTAAACCAAGCAACCTTTTATTACCAGCTTCATTAATTACTATATTAATACAATATAATCATGCTTGAAAGTTCGAAGTTTGCAATTTTGTTTCTTTTAAACTGTGTCGCAAACTGCACTGTAATTTATAGTACTGGGGTCACTCCAAGTTGAGTGACAGGTTGTGTGCATATTCCATCAGTATCTATACCATATCTTAGTTTTTTGATGGAAAGCAAAGAAATGTTTATTTGTCGAAGATGCTCGACAAGGGAACTGTTTCACATCTGTCCTCCGAGGCATTTGTCGTGGGAAGCTGTCAGTTCGCCTGACGAAACGGGATTGCTGCTGTGGAGTCAACATGGGCAAAGGTTGGGGCGATGAGAACAACTGTGAAATGTGCCCTTCTGGCGACACGAGTGAGTGCAGCAAGAGAATTTCCATGAAAAATGATTTGTAGTAAATGTGGTCATTCCTAAATGATTTTTCGGGTTTACTAGATGCTTTCAAAGAGCTTTGTATTGAACCTGGTTCTCTCACACAAGTAGACGAATGTGGACTGCGACCGGATATTTGTGGGAATGGTCGATGCATTGATACTCCTGATGGATATCGCTGTGAATGTTCTCCAGGGTACTCACAAAGGAATCCAATGGCTCCATGTGAAGATGTTGACGAATGTAGAACCCAAAACGGGTTGTGTCAAGGTG
>JABASF010002135.1:0-16538 GCA_019776145.1 Harlomillsia oculata
AATCTTCGAATCCCGTCATCAGAGTCATGTCAAAGGTCACATACTATAGCGTCTAGAATTAGAGAATATGAAAATTGGCTTATCATCACTGAAATGATGAACAAATCCTTCGCTTCATTCTACTTTCCTGCAAATCATGTCGTTCTGGCAGGTTTGTTTTGCTACGGAGCTGTCGGCACAGTTCAGCAGTACAATCGCACTTCGCCCCTCTTATTGGGCCTTTTGATCGTATGTGCATTTTTAGGGGTCATTCTCAATTTAGGGCCACTTTTAGGAGGTCATGCCATTTACTACAATTCTGAAAAAACCTTAATGTCCCTCCAAGGCTTTACTTTTGAGCAAAGCCATAACAAACATCCGATTCCGTACTACCGCAGGAAACTGCAGAGTCTGAGACGTCACGCAGTCCAAATGGGTGGTTTGTACACATTGGACAGATTAGCGCCCTTGAGGTCCTTTTCTATTCAGATCGATGTCATTGCTTCCACACTCCTCGCTACTAAAGATACATTTATTTAAACTTGAATAAAATGTCTGTGCAATTCTAAAGATTGTTCTAATTATATCTGGAACGGTGAACGAAACCTTACATGAAAAGATACTCTGTACACGAAACTTAGATATTGTATTGTAGTATATATAGTTTTATTGACCAAATCAATTGACAGTGTAATAGTAAAGATAGAAATTTTACTACAGTTGATTTCAAACAATTTCATTCAGTTTGCAGTTTATGTGAAACAGTTACCAACTGCGTCAATTTCATGTCCAAACGCAATTCTATAATCAGCATCACTTGTGGGTCCGAGATATTTCTTCTTCGCCTTTGTTTCCGTTGACCCGAATTCAATGCAGGCATTGTTCGAGACGAATGACGCGACTTTCTTTCGGAATTCAGGTGGAAGGCGTTTTGGACCAAGATAAGCTTCGTACTCCCATTTGTTTCCTATTAAAATTTTCACTCATTTCAATATCTTTTTTATGGGAAATGTCATTCAAATTGTAAAATAAAAACGAAAATAAACCTCGAAAGTTGGTGTTTTTGTAAAATACGACAGTTCCTTCCTTGATTACGGGTGGTTCCACAAATCCGCTCGTGAAATAAATGATACCACACAACACAAGAATTACAGCATTAAAATGCAAACTCATTTTGGACGTTTCTACAAAAACCTTAACGAATTAGTCTGACTTTCCAATCAATTTGAACGAATCCAGATGCAATGAAAACCTACTACGTGCGTAGATGTCATGAACAATGCAGCATTATTTGACAGTTTGAAAACTAGGTCATGAGGCCTTGTGTCATTTTTCCTGGTCTTTGAATATGTGGCGGACAATGGACAAAAAAGGATAGTTTGTGCTGAATTGCGAAATTGCGATTATACTTTTATTGGTAACGATGAATCCACACCAAAAATTACATCTTGATAGTAGATTTATGTGATAAATGTACACAAGGGCATTTTTGGACTTAAGCAAATGATTGGATAGCATGCTTATGGTTGGCAAACATTGTGGTTCACGACTGCAAAGTCACGAACGTCGACACCATAAGAATTGATAACTTGATGAAGTGCTTGCCAAACAGCCNGGCAAAGTCCGAGCACGAGATCTCAGCATGAATCGTTCCCATCCGAGTCCTTCATGACAACTGTACTCGATGGCCCAACTATTGTAATCAGTTGAAAGAACTTTGCTATGGAATACGGCTGTTCAGAGAAAAATCAATTATTAATAATAATTAATTAACTTTATCAAACATTCAACAAGGTACGGTTTGAACAGGATCGTGCGATTCATGTTGATTAATTACTTCCGTCCATATAAACTTCGAAGGTACTCTTCATTTCAGCATTTGGAAGAGTCACAAGCCCATTGTCCCAAATGATTTCTCCAGCGTTTGTCTGTCCATGCCAAGTCATGTTCCACACGTGATCGCTCACCGTGCGTTGGTACCCTTCATACACGCAGTTGAGTGGTCCTGATTGATTTGCAGAAATGGGTCCAGTTTCAATCAAGTACCATTGTCCATTGTACCTGTTCCAGTCGAGATTTTGGTGACCATTAGGATTGTACCTGCACCCTGCACCATGCGCAGCAAGGACCAAACAGGCCAAAGTGACAATAGCAATTAAAACCTTCATTTTTACAATACGAACGGAAACTCCTGGAGCAGCAAGCAAACTGAAGATCCAATTTGCATATCAAATTCCTTTTATGTGGCCCTTCTGAAAAACGAACAATGAAAAACCACCCAATCAAATAACTTGACTTTCATATCTCAGCGATCCAAACGATAAATGTGTAATGTAATTGTCATTTTGTGCACTTTATCATTTTATGCGCATCTGCAAATTGTTTCATGGTCCATTGTAAATTTGTAAAACTATCAATTAAAAGTCCAAAAATTCACTCGTGGAGCGCTTGACTCATCAATCATGCTCAATAACAATGATTATACTAATAATTGCTAATTGCGCAACAGTGATTGCGCCCAAAGGTCATTCTGGTGAACATTTTGGTCAAACGACTCACCTATTTCTGACTTTCATCCATAAACTGCAATCAATGCTGTTGCTAACTTGGAAATCAAATATTAGTTTTTAAGAGAAAACAAACCCGGACTAAATTTCAACCAGAATCATTGCCAAACTAGATTTTCTGGAAAAGTTCAAACAAAAGTTTGATAAAGTTGCAAAAACTGAAGTCACGCTGTGCTAAAACAATGGCCAATGGCAGCCTAGAAATCGGGATTTGACAATTTTTGCTTTCATTTTTTTCAAAGAAGTAATCATTTTCGGTCATTATTTATTTACCGACGAGGTCACGAGTTTTGCCTTTCCAGTTTACGATCGTATTAAGATTTGCATTTATTTTGTACCTTTTGCAAGCTCTGCTCTGCTCTAACGCCTGCCTGCCGTTTGCTCGTGTTTGTGTTTCACGCGGGTATTTTTATTTAATTTGCGTTTTGGCTTACGGACGGACACCGTGGAAAATCAGCTCGGCTTCAACACCGCTGACCGCTTGTTTATTATTTTAAAACTAATGTTATTTAATTTAAATTAAAAGTTAGATATTTCCCACTTTATTTTCTGCTGAAATGTATAATAGTTGTTTTGAATTTTAATTTTTAACTAAAATAAAAATAAATAAAGACCTCCTTTTGAATAGTTATAACAAACGTTGTCGAATTGTGTCGTGCGCAGGTGATTAACGTTATAAAAAGGAATCAATTAAAATTAAACAATTTAATTCGGTTAGTCTTGATATAAAATGGCGAATCGAACTGTAAAAGATGCCAAGTCAATTAAAGGAACAAATCCTCAGTATTTGGTTGAAAAAATTATACGTTCCAGGATTTACGATAGCAAGTACTGGAAAGAAGAATGTTTCGCTTTGACAGGTTGGTACGACTTTTTATTTTTTGTATTCAGTCAATTAAATTGGAATTAGTTTTGAAATTGGAAACAAGTTATGGTTTTTCGTCGGGTTTTATCGTTTTATACGATTTAATATTTAAATTGTAATTTTAATTTTGTATCTTTGTATGCAAATGCAGCTGAGTTATTGGTGGACAAAGCGATGGAATTGAGATACGTTGGAGGAGTATTCGGTGGAAATATCAAGCCGACTCCGTTCATTTGTCTCACTTTGAAAATGCTTCAGATTCAACCGGAAAAGGACATCATTGTCGAATTTATTAAAAATGAAGATTTCAAATATGTCCGTGCATTAGGAGCTTTCTACATGAGACTCACCGGGACATCCACTGATTGTTATAATTATTTGGAACCTCTCTTGAATGACAGCCGGAAGTTGCGACGACAGAATAGACAAGGAGGTAAAGAAAACTTATGACAAGACCTTTGTAAATGAATTAATTAGCGTTAATTTTTAAATAAGAAAATGTAATTTTATGGAATTTGGAATAGCGTACGAGTTGGTGTATATGGATGATTACATTGATGAATTGTTAAGGGAAGAACGAGTTTGTGACATCATTCTGCCACGAATCCAGGTAATGTAGAAAATTAAAGTTCACTTGATGAAGGTTAATGAGATGTTGGGATTGGGAAATCAGTATATTTTAGTTGTTTAACGTTTAACATCACGATTTTTAATTCGGATTTAGATCCGACTGGTGTTGGAACAAATGAACGAATTACAAGCTCGGATATCGATGTTGGAAGACGACCGAGATGAGGATGATGAAGAAGCTCCTGAACCCGGAACCTCATCGTCAAAAAAGGATGAGAGGAAACCTAGCACTTCTGATCGTCGCAGACGCAAATCAGATTCAGGTTTGATTATTTTTATGTTAATATGAGAATCATTGACTGAATTTGGGATCGTCACTTAGAATATAAATTATAGTTTAAAAGTGTATTGAATAATTGAATTGTGTTTTGCAGACGAAGATAGGAAGAAATCGCGTGACAAGGAACGAAATACCAAAGGAAGCAGTCGACGAGGAGATACCTCTCGTGACCACAAAAGCGATCGTCATAAAACTGATCGGGATCACGAACGAAGACACAGTAGAGAAAGATACTCGGACAAGAAGGATCGTCGAGACCGAGACAGAGATCGGGATCGGGACAATGATAGGAACAAAGATCGTCATAAAAAGCATGACCGTTCGCGTTCGCGTTCAAGGGATCGTGACCGTGATCGCGAAAGAGACAGACAGCGGGACCGGCCTCGTGATCGAGATCGCGATCGTGACAGGGACCGTGACAGGGAGCGTGACCGTGACCGGGATCGGGACCGTCGTAACCGAGATAGATAGTGTTTTTTACCATTTTTATAAGTGTAGTATAAATACAAAATGTTTGGCTTATCTTATGCTTTGATTGTGAAATATCCAATTAAACCAATTACGTTCACTGTGTCGTATCGTTGTATACTTTTACGAATGGAATAAATGTATTTGATGTAATCAATCAAGCTTTATTATGCCTCAGCATTACACAATAATCTTGAAAGAGAAATTAGAAATTACACAAAATAAAATGCAAAACATTTCAAAAAGGAGCTAGAATGCCCAGCATTTTTGCTTTTGAAAAGGATACGTTGGCAATTCAATTCTTAGAGGATGTGCGTTTTGACTGTGTAAATATGTAGACAAGTCAATGTCGATTCCTGTTACGTACAATTTGGCAATATGTTCCAGCATGTTTTGAGTTAGATTGTCGCATAATTTGCAGTTCTGATCATCCGATTCCCAATTTCTTGCTTTGAACCAAAGGGAATCTTCTGTTTTCAGTGTCGATTTGATGTTTTCAGGACATTTGCCAATTTCCACAAAAATGGTGCATTCTTTGAGCAGAGTGTGTTTAGAAATGGCTGCCGTTACGGTTGTATTTTTGATACGGTCATTTTTCGTGGAGAAGAGCTCATGCCAGAATTCGGAGGTGGCGACGACGGTGTTGTCCAAAACACCACGGTCCGTGGTCATGAATTCGCATTGTTGTTTCGTCCAGGAGAGGTATTGGAATATGGCATTCAAATGCGACAGATACTGCTTATTTTTAAACAGATTCATGTTGTTTTCCACTTGCATTGCAAATCTCGTTGCATCATTTTTGCTCAGCATTCCTGCTGCATGGGCGGATTCGATTTCGCTTCCGGGACAAGATAACACGACATCGGGTTTGATCCCAAACTTTCTCCAGAGACGGTACGAAGACACTTGTTGTGAGAAGGAGGGAGCTTTATAATCCGAGGATCCGAATATGAATGCTACCTTTGGTCGATCGCTCCACTTCCGGTTGGCAATCCCGGAAACATAATCATGGTCCATGAGGCGTGATTTGAGTTGTTTCAAACTCGCACACGCGAAAGCCAGTCTGTACTGGAAATGAGTTCGGCCCTTGTTCAGAGTGTATGTCAAATCAGCAAGGCTCGTTTCAGGGTTCTTTTCGCAGAATTTTACATAGGTGCGTTTAAGACTGTCCAAGGCTTCTTCAGTTTTGGCTGACAAAGTCACCAAAGACGGGACATTACTGTTACCCGTTTTGGACAGACTTGCCGGCGGTTCTTGTAGGATTACGTGAGCATTTTCACCCCCGAGAGCAAATGCACTCAAACCCGCTATTCTTGGTTGTGCATTCCAGGACACCTTTTCTCTTGGGATAATTGCTGGAATGGAATCCAAACTTAAGGCCGGGTTGAGTTCTCCGCCGAGAACATGTGGCGGAATGACTCCATGACGAAATGCTAATAAAACTTTAATCAAGCTTGCAATTCCTGCTGCTGCTTCACAATGCCCGATGTTTGCCTTGACTGATGTAATGTAAAGTGGATCTTTCCGGTTTTCGGAGTAGACGGAATTCAGTGCTAGAATTTCGACAGTGTCTCCAACTTGAGTTCCGGTTCCATGCGCTTCGACATATGATACGTCTTTAGGTCGAATCGATGCTTTCTCCAGTGCACTGCGAATAGCTTTCGCTTGAGCGGATCTGTCTGGAGTTCCGAAAGTGAACAAAGTCGCATCACTATTGATTCCAACTGACCTTATGATCCCGTGAATTCTGTCCTGATCTCGGATTGCATCACTTAGACGCTTCAAAACAACAATCCCGCATCCTTCTGCTCTTCCGTACCCATCCGCTTTCGCATCGAAAAGTTTTGCAGTGTCCATTCGGGGCGAATACGAGTGACCCTTTGCATGCCATGATGGCATAGACGATCATGTTGACCCCGCCCGAAATGGCGACATTGCATTCTCCGTATTGTAACGAAGTCACCGCAGCGTCCAATGCAAACAGGGCAGAACAACAACCCGCAATCAATGCTCTCATGAAACCCTTTAAACCCGTAAAACTGAGACAAACGACCCGCATGAGCTCCATGACCCGAAGAATTATAAAATTCTTCAAATATCAAATCATCCTTCATCGCACTCTTGGAATCTTCACGGGCTAAGCTGTTCCGAATCACTTTTTCATAGTCGGTAGACCAAACCCCGATGTGAACATTCGTATCTGTACCTCTCAGACTACCCGGGTTGATTCCCGCATCTTCGAAAGCTTCCCAGGACACTTCAAGTAACAAACGTTGTTTCGGATCAAGCTTGCTTGCATCTTCAGGCGTCATCGAGAAAAAATCTGAATCAAACTCTTCAATCGGTAGCTTCAAAAACCCTCCTTTCTCAATATGCGTCTTAATCTGTGGGACACAAGGTCGGGTTTTTGGAACTTCAGTTATACCCGATTTCCCTTCTGATACAAGTGACCAAAACTCAGAAATCGAATTCGCTCCTGGGAACCGACACGACATTCCCACCACGGCGATCGGCTCGTCGTATTGAACCATATTGGAGAGAACTCTATCAAATATCAATCATTTCCATGCTAAACATTTTTCGCAAAGTATTTTTACACAATGCAATTATTAATTAATTAACTAACCGAGTTTCTTCCATGGTCAAAAAACGATTGATCTTCACGGCAAAAGGAAGTCTGCTTGGTAGTATTTGGTCTCAGTGACCAGAACAGACTGCCTCAACCCTCAACCCATGAACAACATGTGACCTTCGTTCCAGCTTCCAACATCCACAGGATTTCCAACTCGCTCATTTCCATATGTGCAAAATGTGAAGGTTAAGGCTATGAATATAGTTGTGAAAAATGTCCACGCGTATACACACTCATGTGTCGAGCCCATATCCAGTTTTCGTCCAATGAGGGTCATCCAGTCATCCAGTCCTCCAGTCTTGCAGAATTTTAACTCTCCTTACATTTACATCTAATCCTCCTAATGCCACCTCGCAAAAAAAAAACCTGTTTGCCTAATTCTGAGAATTGGAAGGATTCTCGTAATTCCCCAGCATGATTAGCGGCTGCTACTATTTTTACGTTTCGTCGTAGTTGACTAGTGTCAAAGGTCACGTCGTAAATGTCTGTAATCGTACACGTGTTGCAAGTCTCAAACACAATTCTAAAGAAAACCATTTAATTTATTTACAATCTCAAGTTATGATTCCGATTGCGACATCTGAGACGTCGGCATCGACATGTGCAATGGCCCGACGATGATCATAAATACATGGCATTGACATTGACATTGGTGGCTGACATTGATCACACATTGGCAAATATGGTTTCACAGTTATTGACGTTGGTCAAAATAAAGGTCCATTCGTCCGATTCCAAGAAGAGACGAAATCTTGTTTCATCTCCCATTACTTCGTAAACTGATGGGAAACTTTTTACCACAAAATCAGATCAAATCTGCATTGTTTTTTGCATGTTGTTTGTCATATGGCGTATGGGACAGCAGTCCTGCTTTAAAGGCATTGCATGTTCGCTGTACTTAATAACACATGCAAGTTAAAACTAAGTCTCATTCACATGAATACAATCTATGTTACGACGTAAAGAATAACAATATTTTGCGCAGGGTCTTGCACTCTGAAAAACCTGTTTTAATTCACCAAGAGTGGAACGATGCACAATAAAAGGAAGATAACGGACGTAACAACTACGATGAACTTCAATTCAGTTGGTTCTTCTTCCTTTATCATTCTGTGAATTCACATCGTTTTTGAATGTGTGGCAAAAGCTATAAAAAGAAGACGAGAGTTCAATTTCTTTTCGGCATAATTTTGAAATTCAAAACTGACAGTTCTGCGTGGACAAAAACTTCATCTTCTTAAATTATTGATTGTCGTTACCTAAAATATGATCGAGTACAATAAAAGTGTGTCTGAGGAGGAGGCGCACCTATCAAAAATCGTAAGATACAATACAAGATATTTAAGTGTAATAAAGTAATAATTATTGAAATGGGAAATGTTAATTGGGGCGACTTGTGACTATGAGCGCAGTTGAAGGGCACAGTTGAAGATGCGGTTTGGGATATGCCCCATAACAGAAAAGCCGATTCTGGATTCTACACGAGATTTTTGAGAGGTTTGGTTTCATTAATTGACTTATTATAAGTTACAAATGGTGATTAAAGTAATGGCAATTACTTTATTGTTCCAGATTACAACTATAATTTGGAGCATGCAGAATCTGCAATCCGAAAGGTAAATTGTGAAAGTATTTATTGTAATTTATGAACCCACATTGTAAGCTTAACTCCCAAAATTCGTACTATTTAACTGCTCTTTTGGTAATTTAATTATTATAGACAATGAAATGGAGGCGAGACAACAAAATTAATGAAATGTTGTTAACGGAACTAGAAGAAGACGTCATTCATGAAAGTTTTCCTTATTACCGAGGTCCGCATGACCGTATGAAATGTCCAGGTTTGTGAACTTGGCTTGTTGTATTAATTGGAAAATCTAATGGGATTTTTTGATGCTGTATTTCATTAATTGCGTTGTTTTGTGGTTCAGTTGCTTTGATTCCAATGGGCAGTTGGCAATTTGACTCAGTGACGAAAAACCACACAGAGCACAAGCTCATGCGTCACATTCATCGAATGATGGAAGTTGGACAAGTCACACTGGACAGGGAACAAAACCCTGGGGAAATCCAGGTTCCAATGGTCATAGTAGACTGGACAGGATTGCCACCAGCTTTAATTTTGAGCAGACACAGTATTAAATGTTTTCTAACATAAACTCGATTATTAGATCATGGAATTAATTGAAATTAATACTTTTATAATAAATAGTAATAAATTAAAATTGTTATTCCAGTCCTTCCAGTCATTGTCCAATTCCTCAGAGACGCCAAAACACATTACCCCGAGTCCTACCGGGTTGTCTACAACATCAATTGCTCAGCAGGATACAAATTTATATTCAATCAAGTCGTGAAACGAATTCTTCCTAAGAAATACACGAATCGGTTCTTCGTCCTCGGTTCCAAAGAAGAATGGATGCCACTTTTAGAACGAGACATGGACAAAAATGAAATGTTCACCATTCACGGCGGGACATGGCCACTTGTTCCTGTTAAAGAGTGACACTGTCATGCATTGATGTGATGCGTCCAATGTTCAATGTCGGTACGTCACTCATGGACGAACTCATCATCGTGAACTCAAAAAATCCTCATGTCATTATCATTATATTGACCTTAATAAAGAAAAACGCACGAGAAGTATGTGTATCATAATATAACTGCTGATTTGCTGAATGAATGCTTCATTCATAATTCATTCGCCTAGTACCACAATTCGGTCAATAATACGAAAAACGCGATCATTTAGCATGTCTTTGCGTGTTGCAAATAATGCGCTTCATATCTCAGAAAATGCAAAATTAATTATTAACTTAACTAGTTTTTCAATGCACAACAACGGCTTTTTACCATTTTACGTTGTTCTTGGCATTCTTCGTATATTCGCATTCGCATCATCAGTCAAATACCCGTGCAAAAAACCGGTTTTTCCCCAAACCTTCTCTATAGCCAATAAATGGCAAATGAGATTCCATGCAGAAACTGACTCGTTTCATCATTCGATCTTGAAATGCATTGTGTCCAGATACCAGATTATAACTATTAAGGCAAGGCTATAGCCTCGAATTCAATGACTCATCGTCATCATCCTCGAGTTTATGCGTTGAATGGTTGAATCACACAACAGCAATGCAAAAGTGGTCTTACGGGTTTTGTGAGACTATCACATAACATGAATAATAACGTAACATTGCATTTCAGTCCAGACACAAGGCGAAACGAGATTCAGTTTGAGTTCAGCTCCTTCCCTGCCAACAAACAAGGAATCTGGAGCGCAGATTTCTCTTTGTCCAGAAATAGAATTAACCCTTTGCGGTCACGGAGGGTCGCGAAAGTGTCCAAGACATTCCATTGACGTCATACTTCCATTACCTTACTCGTCAACTTGTTGTCAATTATCGTAATCGTACTCTCAAAATAGCTTTTTATCCAGGTGCGTCAAATTATCGTAACTTATTCAAATATTATTATCGTTCGAATTGTCCAAATTGATGCCAATTGTGTTGTTCCTGTTGTTGGAACGACGAAGTTGGATCGTAAATCCTCAGTTTGTATGCAAAACTGAAATTGGCAATGATCACGGTCTCGAAATAGTTAATTTTAAAAGTGATTTTAAATCGTTTTAACGTGTGATTTATTTTTAGCTTAAACAGCTGACAATCATGGGAGAAGTGATTACCGGAGCCGAAAGAGCTTTGACCGATCAGGTATGTGAAAAAAAGATGGGAAATTCAGTTTCCTGCTAAAATACAATTTTTACAAGGATGTGCAATGTGCAATTCTTAATGTTTCATTGTTACATGACGACTTGACGACTTTTCATTGTGCTTTGTGTGTACAGTTGAGAGAAGCCACGCGGGATGTTATTAGTAATGATGAGTTTTTGACGAGTGATGCCTTCCTTTTGCGATTTGTACGAGGTGCGTTTTTGATATTGTAATTGGAATTACAAACTTGAAAAGGGTTGATAATCGATCTTTAATATTTTAATTGGGTACATTTCTGTACGAGTAGATCGGGACTTAAAACTGAAGGACGCTGAAACGGCATTCAGAAGAGTACGTTTTACGTTTTGTTTGTTTTTGTTTTTTTATCACAATCCAAATATTTGACCTTGTATTGACCTTTCACCATTGTTCTCATTCTGAACCGTTTAATCAATGTTTGATGTTGACACGAGTTAAATGTGAATCCCTTTTAATTTTGTATAGTGCGTAGCATGGAGAGAAACGAACAAAATCAACAATATTCTACGTGAACCTGTCAATCCTGTCGTGGCCAAAAGTGTCAATATTTATTTCGGGCCACATTGCAAGGAAGGGAGACCAAGTAAGTAAAGAATTATTGAATATTGAATGACATTTTTTGTAGGGTGGACCGGTGGACGTGGGGGTCATCATTATCATTATTTTCATTAGTTTGACCTTTATGGTTGATGGTTTGCCTTTTACAGTTGGACTCTTGCCGATTGGATCATGGCCGTTCAAAATGATCTTGGATAATGGATTGATCGATGACATGCTTCGTCAAATGTTCCGAATTTTTGAGACTGGACAACAAGTGCTGGAGAAGGAGCAAAAACCGGGCGAATTGCTGTTGGCTACTGTCATTGTGGATTTAAAACATTTGTCGTACCGGGACGTCATTAGCAAAGATAGTGAGTTCATAATTAATATATATTTGCTATTAGTTTTAGTTACGTAATAATTATTGTGTAGTCAGTGTGCTGAAGTTAAGGTTGCGGTGCTTGTTGCGGATGCGGGTTAGGGTTCTGTATTAATTACATCTTAAATGTACTTACTGAACTTTAATTTTCAGTTTTACAAATGATAATCTCATTCGTCAGTGAAGCAAGGGCAAACTGGCCAGAAATATTTCGGGTTGTGTACGTGATCAATGCTCCAATGGGATTTTCCTTCATTTACAACAAAGTAGTCAAAGCTATCATTCCAAAACGGTACACGAGTCGGATTTTCGTCTATGGAAAGAATGAAGCTGAATGGACCAAAGCACTTGAACAAGCAATAGACAAGGACCAACTTTTTACATCCTACGGAGGAGATTTTGAAGCCATCCCAATCAAATATAACATTTCTGGAGACAATGTCGATGAGAGTGTTGATGACACGATCAACTGTGAAGGTCAACTTCTGACTGCGTAACCTATTCGTTGTATGAATTGGATCGTAATCGTGGTCCATCAATGTTAAAGTTTTATGTACAGTATTAATACAAACGGCATGGCTTGAATCGTACCCTCGTGACCTTCGTTTGGTCAAGATGGTTAAGTATTTTATTAATCTACTGCTCTGCTCCGTTCAATTTTTACACAAATGCTAATAATTTGTCTGTGAATCAATATTTGTACCAGTTTTTGTCTCTATTCTCTATGTTAGTTACATACACTTTTTACATATGCTCTGACTTGATTGTTTTAAATCGCATCATTTTGTTTTAATTGCGCAAAATAAAATTAACAAGTAATAATAATGATATCTTCGTTTCAGTAGTTAGTTTTATTACAATAAATGAAACAAATCAATACAATTTTACAAGTAATGGGAAAGGAGTGAAAGGACAGCAAAACACTATGAATATTTTATTTATATGTCGGCTAGAAAAGTGAGAATTAATAGTTATTATTGATTTAAGTCATATATTAAAGGACACGAATTCAAGGTCAAAATAATTCCGTGGTGGGTAGTTCTTGGTTTCTCCCAAGATAATGTCTTCACTTCCTTTTCAGCCAAGACAGAAAAGACCGTTTTGTCTTCTTTGGCTCGGATTCAACCGAGATGGGAGATTCAATCCGTTTGCGCTTAGAAGTGTTTGCACGGCTTCTACCCAGAAATATGTTTTTAAGGTTAAAGCGGAATCCTTTCGGCCTTTGTCCACCTTTCTCTCCTTTGTCCAACAACTTCCGGTACGTGTTGATTTCTTCATTCAGAGCCTCCTTGGTTTCCTTCAAGTCGACACATTCGGTCCGCATGGTTGTTACTTCTTCCTTCAAAGTTTGCATGTCTTCATCCCGTTGAGCCAATGTGTCAGCATAGAAGCAGTGGTCGCCACTCACATTATCGTCCAAGTCATCCAATTGTCTTTTCAGCATTGAAATCTCTGCTTCACGACTTTCAATTGACCTCTGGTAAATGTTGTAGCAGCTAGTAAAACTCAATCTCACATTCTCTCTACGGAGCCACAATTCATTTTCAATTCTCAGTAGTCTTCCCAAATTGTCCGTCAAAATGAGGTTTTTTTCTTTCGAAACTGCCAGCGACTCTTCGACCTGATTCATGAACGTCTTTTCCAATCCCTCCTTTATTGATTGCAACTGAATCTTGAAATTTTCAGCCAGCAACACTTCAGTATTTTTGATTTCAATCTCGACGTTGCTCACGCTCATTTTATCTTCATCTTCGTCATCTTTTTTAGAATCTAGTAGCTCTTCTTTTTTCTCGTGGAGCACACTTGTCATACCATCATTCAACATTATTTTTTCCTTGACGTTGAGCCAGGCATCTTTATGTTCTTTCGTCAGCTGTTGAACGTCACTTGCCAATTTTTTCAATTGCTCATTCAACTCATTGATTTGAGCATTGGTCATGGTTTCTTCTTTAACACCCGATGCAAGCTCACCTTCCAGCTTTGACCTTTCGATTCGTAGCTCGTCACGATCTTTCGACTTCCGCTCCAGCTTAACTTTCAATACATCAGTAGTATTGTTGAAATGTTCGGCTTCAACATTCAACTTCCCATTTTCGACGGTCTGCTCGTCCGAAGTTTTCTGAGCTTCCCAAAGGAGTTCGTCGTAATGAGTCCCCACACGACTCAACTTCGATTCCCTATTTTGTTTTACTTTCAAAACCTCAAACTTCAATTCGCTGCTCACCTTCTCCAGCTTCTCATTCCGGATTATGTACATTTCCAAACGTTCGTTCAAATTGGCCAATTCGTCTTTTTCCAAAGACATGGACGATAACGTCCGGTTTAAAGATGACCTTGCCTTTGGAGTGTCCAGAACGTCCCGAAGAATTGATGACTTGGATGGTGTCACACGAATCACACTGCTGCAACTCATTCTTTGAGATGAAGTTCGGATAGGAGTTAACGAAGACGAAGATGGAGAAGATTTGAACTCGGTTTTCACTTTCACCAAAGTATTCTCCATTTTCAACACTTTTGGCTACAAAATATTAATCACGCCTTATTAATCCCAAACGTAAACATAACTCAAACGTGAAACAACAGAAATTAAATGTTTGAAATAAAATAAAATCAATAAAATCACCTTTTGAATCCTCTTTGAAGACAGTAAGACTTTTGTAAATGTTGTAAGACAGCCACTGATCACGAAAGGAACCACGACGCGGACGCCCACGACCACGAACCACGAACGACTCACGGATTGGACCAACAACGGACGAAAGACGAAAACTGACTCTTCTCACGTTCTCACGAACCAACCTCGCCTCAACTCACCCATTGTATTTTCTACATTTTAACATAAACTTTCAAGCGACGTCGCGATGCTGAACTCAAAAACAATATTTTAATTGCAATTGTATGATTATGATTGATAATAAAAATGATAATTTCATCAAGAATTTTATTAATGCAAATGGAAATTAGTAGAATTAACATGGATTTTTGTATTGTATTGAATGACGGAACGAGAGTTCATGGACCGATTTCCAAATTGCGGTTTCCAACTAGGTTTCTCAGGATCGACCACTGTGGAGCGGAATGAAGTTTGAAGGTTGGTTGTTTTGTAAGGGTCACTGGGGTCATATGACGGGAAACGATCCAGAGGTTTAATCACGTCTTTGTTCCCATTGATACATTTGTGTCCATCCGAAGGTTTCCAAGCAGCTCGATCGTTTTTGTCTCCTTTTTTCTTGTCCATCCAACTGTAATCATAGGTTTCTTTCATTCCATCGGGATCTTTACTATCTTTGAAAGGATTGGGATCGAAGTAATCCAAATGTTGAGCACCGGTCGGTTTCCATGTAGCCTTGTCCGAGTCCTTGTCACCTGGGTTGACACCTTTTTTCACCTTCTTCTTTGGATCGAATGGGTATGGATCTTCTAGATGAATGGGGTATGGACTGAGTGCAACGTTAGCGTACCCGTAACCCGTTCCCTTCTTTCCGGGTTTTGTGACAATGTTGGGCAACGCATCCAGCGGATCTTTCTTGACGACTTTCTCCGGACTGAATGCATCCATGTGTGAGATAAAAGTCCCGTAGTAAGTACCTAGACCGTTCATGGACCGTTCAGCCACTGCTGCGACGAATGGAGGTTTGCCCTCATCTTCCGAATGACCTTTGGGCTTTTCAGCTTGGTAAGGTTCTCCATCCCATAAAGTTGCAAATGGTGAGAATGTCCAATCATTCGTTGCTGCCTTGAGTTTGTGACCTGGAATTCGTGGGAATGGTCCATCAAGTCGGAGTGGATCGTCTTTTGGAGTGTCATCTCGCCCCATTAATTTTTGAATGTCTGGTCGGTACAGAGTCACTGTTGTATCATAAGGGCCATCGTAGAATTGACCGATTCTCTCCAATGCCGTTCTGGCCAAGTCGCTCATTTTGATTTCAATAATTTGGGTTACGAATTTATGAAACACACTTTAATGGATTGACAATGGTCATTGATCAGGGTTGCGGTCATGAAGATCCAACGACTCTCCTGGTGACTTGGACAAAAGGGACAGGTTTTCCTGGCCAAATTGTAGCATTTCACTTGCCAAAGCAACACACTTCTGGAAAATTCTATAGACTTCTTCGTAGTCTGTATCTCAATGTCATGTACTCATGTATCGGATTTTTTATTCTAACATGCATTTTCGCGTCTGCTTTCCTCGTGTTCTTATGAAATTCTGTTACGTTTGCGTATTCGCTTCATTTTTTTCGCCCGTTTCCTTCTTGTTCTTATATTGTGGTTTGTGGTTATGAAAGATCGCCCTTTGACCTCAGACCTCATCTGTATCTAATTTCTTGCATCAGTTGCAAATCTAATCGCTCTTGGCAGCTGCGAATTGTAAATGTCACTCGTTATGTAATGACAATGACGATAAACGATGATAGACGATAACTTGAAGATTTCACATATATAATA
>JABASF010002136.1:0-16537 GCA_019776145.1 Harlomillsia oculata
GACTGCGGCGGGTGCGGTGGAGTCTTCCTAACTTCCCGTTGACTTTCTTGTTTCGAACCACATGCTCGGGCGTAAGATATCCTTGGAGGGGCAGTAGATTGACTATTTGACACTGGAGGAACAGGGGTTGCTGCTTGACCGGAAGTTGATGGCCATTGTTGATCATCGTTCTCATTTTTAACCTCAGATTTTGGCTGTGAGTCAAAGCGCTGGTCACAAGCACGACCACGACCACCTACACAACATGAAAATCATGACGATTGAGACCAAACCGAATATGATGCACACCATTTCAACATTTAAGTGCTTTCAATTAGATGCAAAACCCTTACCTCTTCTTCGTCCACGTCCTGGACTTGAATTCATAGCTGCTTTCTACACCCAATGACACTAGAAAGACGCCTCCGAGTCAAGCAGGTAGGTCGGACAAAGTCACCGGATACGTCAAAGTTCACTTTCTCGGTGAAAACTGTCGGAAGCAACGGCGGCACTCAAATGAGAACTTCCATAAACAGATTCCGACGAACGATGAATGAATTCAACTTTGCAGTTATCTCATTTCACTCTCAGAGTGACGATGGCAACCCGTACATGGCGACAACACACTGACAAGCCCACATTCTGTTAACTAACAACCAAAAAGCCTTGACGACGACGACATATACTGTGGTATGCAATATGCAATGCATTGAAATACGCTGATAGGTAACGAATTCAGTTTCAACGGTCACTAACATTGTCGATTCTCGCAAATAACAAATCACATTGAGCATAACAATGACGATGGATTCACAGTCATTTATTTACAAGAGATTTGATTAAACATGACAAACAAGTTAACACATAAACTTTGAATGTTATTCGAAATACTGCGAATTAAGAAGTGTAATAATGCGGATATACTGCGAAATAATGTTTTTGTGTACAAATTGAAGCGATCATTGATCAATTTAATCCGAAGGACTTCAAAAACGCCTCGTTGTTGGGTTCGCGTCCAAGGAACGTCCTCAGCATGTCAGCCCCATCCTTAGATCCACCAGGTTGCAAAATAAATTCTCGGTAACGACGCCCGTATTCTTTGTTAAAAATCCCATTCTTTTTGAATACGCTTTCAAAAATGTCCATACTAAATACTTCACTCCACTGAAACAAGGAAACAAAAAAAAACTGATATTTGTACACACATCGAAAGATTCCATAATAAATTAAAATAGGTATGGAGATTATGGACGTATGGAATGAACAATAAAGTTTTACCAGATAACTGTAGTAGCTTGCATTGTATCCACCACACATGTGACCAAACTGAGCCGCAAAGTTGGTGTCTGGAATAGTTTCTATTCCCATTAAATCATGCAGGACTTGAGCATACAATTCTTTAGAACCACATTGAATTCCAGAATGCAGTTTTTGATCGAATATGGAGACAGCTGTTTGTTTCAATTTCATTGTTCCAATACTTGCTCGACGAGAGGCTTGGAGCTTTTCAATCAGCTCGTCCGGTAATGGTTTCTTTGTTTCATAGTGACTTGACATTCGACGTAAAGCCTCTTTCTCCCAAACCCAATTCTCAAGCATTTGTGAAGGCACTTCCACAAAGTCAGTTTCAACACGAGTCCCGAAAAACAACGCGGTTTCAGCTCGACTGCACATCGTGTGCATCAAATGTCCAAATTCATGAAAGTATGTTTCAACTTCCTTGTGATCAAGTAAAGAGGGATTTGTGCTTGTGGGACGCGTGAAATTGCACAGCATGATGCTAATTGAAGGTTGCTTGACCCCATCAGCGTCTAAACAACCCGGTTGAACCGGAGCACAACAGGCATGGCCATACTTGCCTTCCCGAGGAAATAAATCAATATAAATGTAACCGAGCAGTTCGTTGAAATCTGAATCAGTCACTTGAAACTGTATCAAATTGAAAGTCAAAACAGGAAACAGCATTTTTAGTTTTTACATCCCTGGTGTAAATTACGCTATAAGACTGCCTATATAATGTTTCCTTGTCATCTTACCACGTTGACTTCATCGTGCCACTTTTCAGCATCTGGAACAGGTGTGAATTTGAGTGACAAGAGTTCTTCATATATGCTCATCATTCCATTCGTCACAGCATCCAATGGGAAATAAGGTTTCAGTTTATTCTGATCCACGGCAAACTTCTGCTCTTCCACACGAGACAAATAGTATCGGAAATCCCACGGATCCAGTTTACCGTTGAATTCGTATCCGTATTTTTCGCACTGAAAAATTCAAATAGAATTTGGACATCAAGATCACGAGCAGAAAAACCAGTACATTTAGTTTACTCAGTATAATGTTGATTTAAAGACCCATGAATACCTCTAGTTTCTTAAGACCAACTAATTCCTCCCTTTCTGCTTCCCAAACCGGTTGCAACTGTTTTCCCAAATCTTCTAAGAAATTCGCAACTGTTTCAGGATTCTTGGCCATGAGCACTTCCTGGACAAATTCACTATGACTAGAAAACCCCAAAAGTTGAGCTTCTTGATGCCTCAGTTCCACAACCTCTTCCAAAATACGACTATTTTCAACCAAGCAACGAGACAAGTACGCCGTCTCTATTCGTTTCCTGGTCTCCGGAATGTGACAGTATCTTCCAACAGGAATCAAATGCGGGTATTTGAGAGTCAAAATGTATTTGTCCGTTTCCTTGTCTTTCTTCAAAGTCTCTATGAAGTCAGTTGGCAGACCAGCCAGTTCCTCAGCACTGAACAACACTTTTGTTGTGTCTTCAATAAGATTTTGAGAAAATCGAAGAGTCAGCTCACAAAGTTTCTTCTTAATCTCCATCAGTTTATTCCGAATTTCTTCCGACAAATGAAGTCCATTTCGCTTTCCGTCCCGAATGAGGAAATCCAAACTACGACGCTGCTCAGATGTTAAATTTTCAGAATCGGCATACTTTTCCTTGTACTGTGTCAATTTTTCAAAAATTTCAGGTCGCATGTTCATCTCTAATGAAAATTCTTCGAATACTTTTGTCGCAGCGTCCGCCGCACTTCTCACTTCCGCTGATTCGGCGACATAAGAAGGAAAACTGAACTCTTGAAGATGAGTCCAACCGAACCAGGCAGCGGTCAATAAGGGCTGTAATGTAACAATTTATAGTTTCATAATTCAATTGAAATTCTAATTAAAATCCATATGAAAGCCTTTTGAAAGCACAGATTCAGTTTTGTGACATCGTGATCGTACCTTGACGATTGTCTCAAACGTCATCTTATCCGTCGAAGCAACCGAATCATAAAGTTCTTGAGACTTTCTAATCAGGTTTCCACATTTTGTCTCAATGTCGCCTCTTGTAAGCTTTCTAAAATCCATATTCGAAATGACTCCTTTTGGTCTTATCATTTTTTGTGATTTTTTAAGATGAGCACTACTGGTATTTCGAACAGAATCCTTCTCGTTTTTCACACTTTGTGCAATTACTGGTGCAGGTTCACCTCCACAATTCACAGCACCTGTCCCACGAAAATGTCTCAGCTGACTCAATGCATTGCCATTCATTAGAATTCCAAAGGTACTTTGTCCATTCAAAACCCCCTTGTTTTTCAAGTTTTGCACAGGAAATAACAATGAGTGTCGTTGTCTCGTGGAAACCGTGCTCACTCGAAAGTACTTCCCTTGTCGACAAAACTGGGACGAAAGTCCTCTACAAAACATAATCAAAACCATTTCAATCAATACAAAAGAATCAATAAAATTCTGCGTATCAAAATTCACTTTCTAAAATATTTCGATCAAACAATTTTGAGTATATTTTGACTCACCTGATCATTGTTTCAGAGTTCTCCTACAACTTGGAATTTACAAAACTGATAAACTGACTTTATTCTACTTTGTTTAATAACCTTTTTGTGAAAACGACGTACAAACAATATACTAGTAATTTGATTTGAACAATGGCGTATAACCTTATAACGTAATTTATCTAATAATTTATTATTAAACTACAGTTTTATTTACACGAAAAAATGCAAGAAAATGATGAAATGCCACATCGAAGGTTTGCTTTTGGCGGTCGAGGAATTCGATTATAGCTTTTAGCTTATGGCGTTGTAGCGTAGCAATGCAATGCCAGATAACAGAATTAATTTTGTAATTAATCTCAAAATCTCAGCACTTTCATGAAATAATGACCATTTTTTCAAAAAACGACACATTTATAAAAATCTTTATTATTCAATGTGAATGAATTCCTAGAACAATATGCGTTTTGAATCCACCTTTGTTAGGTTCTAACCGAAGAATGGTTCTGTTTCTTTCAATTGGGGGAATGAGAGAAAACAAGGAATCCTCGTCGTTGTGAATATGCCTTTTCTTATTGTCCTTGTATGGAAACCGGGTTGAAATCCCATCAATATCCTTGTCAAAGAAATAGAGTTGACCTGTGAACTGTCGTTTGTGGTCGACGTAAACTGTCACGTGAAAATGAACCGTCCGACCCGGGTACCAACCCGGGATTATTGTTCTAAACGTGGCTTCACCCTCGGCGTTCGTCACTTGAACACCACGACAAAAACTACTTTTGTCCGTCGGAGTTTGGTGACTGTCAACGCGTGTTCCGACTTTTTCTGAAAATGTCAGAATAATCCATGTGTGTATCTTTTTTCGAATTGGACAGCATAGTTGATAGATGAATGACTTACGTATTTTTAAATATCCAGAGTAAATTCCGAGTGCATCCGCATGCCAAATGTCAACCTGAGCTTTGGACACTGCACGACAACTTTGAACATCTTTCACGGTGACTTTGAGTATTAACGGAACTCCCGGGTGATCTTCAGCAATGTTGGACCTCACTGCTTCATTAGGGATGTAAAACGGACCTTCTCCTGTTTTTGGTGTTAGAACACAAGCTGGACATTCGTCAAACGAGCAGTGATCTTTTAATCCTGGACCTGGATCTTGATTCAAGCCTAGAACAGTCAAAAAAGAGATCAAAGGGGCTATCGCAAAGGTCATATCGGGAATTCCAGGATTTCAAACAATCAGAACAGGGCGCGTTTTCAAAAAGAAAGTCGTTCCTATCATCGTATAATGCATTCCTACTTGCATTCTTTCACAGAAGTTTATTACAGCTAATGCAAGATATTGCCTCGTAAAATCCACCGCTCACAATGCTTTCCGACATAAAGCAAACAATGAATCGTTTTTAAAAATTAACAGTCATTACTCTTGAATTTGTTCATTACTTCAATTTAATCGTATTAATTTAAGAAATAGCATACTGAATATTGACCTTCATAAGCACAATGTGGCTTACTACTTTTCATATATGCAACGATATTCTTACGGCACCTTAAAATATGCAAATTGCAAACTGGTTTTGCAAGTGTATACAATTAATGGACAGCGCAACGGCGTGGGCTAAGAAGCAAGAACCAAGCGGCTCTCTGTAGGCCAAATTGTTCAGCTTTTGAAGCGTCAGACTTGATCCATGAATTTCAGACACTGGAAATCCCAAAGTCCCAAATTTCCATGTGCTGATCTTGACATGAGAACTTGCAGGGTTGCAGCTCAAGATTCGCATTTCTGGAAGGAGATACATGATGCTAACCTTGAAATCTACTGGAATTTGCGTAACTTTGTACTGGTCACATATATTTGCACATTTGAAGTTGTGTAGTAAAGGTGTAAAATTTTAGAGTGGAATATCGAGAAATCAGAAGTAAAAACGACATTCATTTCATTTGTTTGGTTTTTGGGGGTTTTTGGTACATAATTTGATAGTAAATTCCTAATTCCATTTGAAAAATGATATCCAGTGGTGAACCAATAGCAATTATTGGGCTAAGTTGTCGATTTCCTGGAGCAAATTCACCTGAAGAATTGAGTGGTATAATCGAATCGAATAGAGATTGTTCACATGATCAAGTTCCTACAAGTCGGTCATTTCATGAAAAGCTATCCGAGCAAATGCCTAATGGCGGAGGATTTCTTTCAGCATCTGTGGATGAATTTGATCCCGAATTTTTCAACTTGAGTCCGAACAAATCAGTGTTTCTAGACCCACAACAAAGGATTTTACTAGAATTGACATGGAACGCATTAGAGGAAGCAAATATCAATCCTCATCGTTTGAAAGGATCAAAGACAAACGTTTACGTCGGCGTCTCGTCTATTGACTATGAAAAAGTGCTGTATGCAGCTGGATTGGCTCAATCTTGTGAATTCCATATTGGCATCATGAGCAATACTTTCGGAGCTATATCAGCAAGATTGGCTTATTTCCTTGGACTTCATGGACGTCATTTTGGCATGGACGCTGGAGGAGTTTCTTCCCATTTCTGCCTTTTCAAAGCATGCAAAAATCTGAGGAGAAATGAATGCAACTTGGCCATTGTTACTGGGACTAACCTCATATTGTTTCCAATGATCGGTAAGTAATTACATTGTCCTCGACGTTTTTCAAAATGGAAACTGCAAAATGTTAAAAAATTATTGTATTTGATATAGGCTCGGATATATGCAAGAAGCAAAGAAGCGAAGGTTGCGCAGTCGTGCTGCTCAAGCGACTTTCAGACGCTGTCCGTGATGGTGACGAAATTCATGGGGTCATCAATACCATCGGAGTTAATTGCGAACCCACGACTAGCTATCCATCGGTCGAAAGCCAATCGAAATTAATACAAGACTGTTTGAATGTCTCCAGCTACAACCCGTCTGACATTTCCTGGATGGAAATAGGTCGATCGTCCACAGGAGAACGGGAAGCTGTTCAATTAGCTTATGGCAAGGAGTTTAATTCCATTGGATCTGTCCAGGATATCGTTGGGAACACAGAAGCAACATCCGGACTTGCTGCTCTAATGCGAATTATTCTCATGATGAAAAAGCACCGTGGGAACACGATTGTTGCTGGAGTTCATGGAGTCGGATTAGGAGGTCGAGCCTGTCATTTTATCGTGGAACAACCTCCATCTTCAGAATTGGTGACTTCTAGAACTGAACATTGCCATCCTGAGAAAAGTCATGAAGTCGTGACCATTTCAGCTCAGAATCCTACAGCGTTGTCTGACTTGGTTACATTGTACGCAGATTTCTTAAAAGAAAACTCACGTTTGACGCTGGAAGAATTAGCTTTCCTCACCCAAAGCTGTAGAGCACAATTATCACATCGTGCATCCGTGTTTGGGCACAGTGTTGAAGAGGTCCGACAAAAATTATTGGACAAAAGATATTTTTCAGGAAAAATGACCCCAGGAACCAAAATTGCATTTTTGTACACTGGAGCACCCAATCATAAAAAGCGTATTGTGTTTCCTCAAGCATTGTATGAAACACAAATCATCTTCAAGACCGAGTTGGATCGGTGCAACAAATTCATTCTGAATAACTGGGACTGGAGTGTCCTGGAATTTCTACGGGGCACTGCGAACCTGGAAATGGATGATCTTGAAAGTCTTGAATACAAACAACGGAACCTCATTGCTCATTTTTGTATTCAACATTGTCTGACCAAGTTATGGACAGGATTTGGGATCCATGCAAACTTTGTATTTGGTTTCGGAATGGGAGAATTCGGTGCAGCCACCGGCGCTGGAATGCTATCTTTAGAAACTGTTTTGAAAATTATATTCAAATATTCGGTACAAGTCATCCGGTCGGGTCATAACGAGCAGTTTTTAACAGTCCGAGCCAAAAAGACAGTCATCCCACAGATCATCGACTATGTCAACAATCTTGGAAAGGAAAATGGTACCGGTACCAGTTTCCAGGATACTACTGTGTCTATATCATCTTACATCTCTCCAGACCAAACAATCGTGAGTGGGCCATCGAGCACAATGAAGGAACTGAGAACTGTGTGCGAAGAAGAAGGAATCCCAGTGTCACAAGCAGGAACACACCTTCATCCCATTCTAAGTGAAGATACTATACAAACACAAGTGTTAAACAATGTCAATGTCGAAGAAATTAAGACTGATGAGTCACCGACGTACATCAGTGGAGTCACCGGACATGCCCTTCAATCATCATCAAACATCATCACTTGGGCCAAGTTTATGACGTGTCCTGTCAATGTGTGCCAAGCTATCAATACTCTATGCAAAGAAGGCGTTCGAGTTTTCATAGAGATGTCATCAGGAGATGCAACACTTTGTGCCAACATCCTTTCATGCAATGTCTCAGACAATTCCAACAGTAATATGCTTGCAGTTTCTTCCTTACGTCACGGTGAGGATAGTCTTGTCACCTTGCAGAACAGTGTCGCTAAGGTATGGGCAGTCGGAAATTGATGTCGAATGGAACACACAAGAAAACATTATCCTCAAAAAACAAAGAATGCAACAAAATGGCAGGACGCAAACGATTCCAGGCTATACCTTCCAGAAAAGATCATTTTGGCCTCAGAATGTAAACTCCAGTTAACATCTCCCATGCAAATCACACTTTTAAACACTTCCAAGATCGAAGGCAAGGCTAGAATTAAAAATGATATCGTTTATAATTATCAGACTAAGGCTGAATGATTAATATCGTTAATCTTCTATTATGTAGCAAATGAAATTATATTGTAAGATGAAATACATTTTCATTGATAAATAAACGCATGCATGTTTCTCATGTTTTGTTGGAGGAAGGAGGATGCACTAATGTATTGTATGAAATTAAAGTTATAAAAGTCCAACATGAAAATCAGAATGAAACACAGATGCGCAATTATTTGACTTTGTTGCTGAATGTCAATGTTTTTGTTATTTTACTGCCAATGCGAAAAAAAGAGTAAAGCGCAATTTTTCCGGTTACATTTTGCATTGTCTGCAGCTAGCTGGACTTGGACAAACAAAGTCGTTTGGTAAACTGAGTCGCAGATCCTAATAAAATGCATGTATTTTTTTACAGAAAAGTGAATTAATAAGCACACCACCACAACCATATAATCAATCGTTCAACTTTTATCAATCTATATTTATCTTGTACAAACAAGTGCAAGGTTTTCACTTCCTGACTAAATATTCCAAAGTACAACAGATGAAAAAGGTTTATGGCTCGCACGCGCGTCAGTATTTTTGCGTACAGTAGTGACAGGGACAGTCAATAACCCATTGATCCTTTGATCCAAAGGTCATTCATTTCCTTCAGCCGAGTGTGTAATTTAATGTGATGGACATACAAAGTCCAATAACTTCTTGGAGGTCAGCCCATACGCGGGTGATGAATGACGATTATAATGACTAATGACATGGCCACAAAGAAATAAAAGCGGGACGAGACTCGAACAAAGATGACCTGAACTGGAATTGAACAACTGGATAAAAGACTATCGAGGTTTGATTGAAACGTAGCGACAAAGGAAAATAAGGTTTATCAAAAAAATGTTTGAGACAAGTTGGAAGTTGAAACTGCTTTTTTGCATCTTTCATGTTCAATGCAATCACCCTTTCGTTAAAAATTCAACTGCGCATGCAAAAGCTGCATATTATTAATACTTAAAGGAACAACAAACCCAAGCGGACAAACGGGTTGCTTTGCACAGAACATGATATGATCATGTGTGTGTGTGAGTTTGTGATCACATTTTGTATGCATTCTCAATGAAGGTTTTGGTTTTGCGAATCTGCTATTGTAGTCAGTGACGTCATGTGCAAAGTCAGTGTATCATGGTATTTTACAAGAGCCAGTATGTATCTGCCTATCTGCAGAAGTGCAGAATAGCACAGATACCCACCAAAGCTACAAAGCAGTAAGAGTTCAAGTCAGCGTCAGTTTGCAATGTGAAGTTGGTGCAATAGGAAGCAGAAGCAGTGAAGAAGTCTATTAAAGTAATCCTAATAAGGATAAAAAGGAATACAACCAGAATGGCAAACAACACAAGATCAAGTGTATAAGTTATATAGTACAGGACCATTATTCGCGAATCTATTGTTCCGTATTCAGGCAAATGAGGAGCAAGCAGAGAGGCAAATCAGATCAGTTAGTTGTTAAGACTCAGTGATAACGGAAAGGAAATACTGTTGACATTATAGTGTCGGACCGAAAATGACGGACAACGTTGACAATACCGAAGAAGGGACGGACTGTGTCAATCCGTTGTTGATAGACTTGGTAAGAAATCTAATTCGCCAAGTTAAAACTTGCTGAACGATTTGTTTATATTGTTTTGTCATTATTTCCAGGTTCTTGAAAACATATTCAGTTACATCGCAACGAGCCATTTGACGCTTTGTCGATTAGTGTGCAATCAATGGTGTGCTGTGACAACTCAGATTCTAAGAAAACGTATCACTCTCACTTTTGGAGATGGGACACGAAACATGGCTCAAATGACGGAATGCTACTTGAACTCACAGAATGGACGATTCCCAATCACGAGATTCATATTCCAATCTACACTTTTCGGCCTGGAGCGCCCAATTGTATTAACTAACTTTTTCCAAGTTGTGACATCGTCTGCTGAGTTTATGTCCATTGTACTTCCACTTCCTAAAAAGGAAGGAAGCAACTTCCTTTACAATTCTGATTGTGTCCTTGAGCTGAAGAAACTGAAGCATTTAAGATTTGAGATGTTGTTTCAACAAGCAGAACACGTTTCTGTGTTTGAACGGATTTTGAGCTCGACGAGACAACTTCAAAAGTTGGAACTTGTTGTTCCTCCCCACAAATCCAATGGAATTAAAGTGACTGAAGAGTTTGTTAAAGTCATTGCAAAAGTGGCGGACACGAATCTCAAGTGTCTCAAGCATCTTATGCTTCATATGGACATTGCGAACGTGCATTTGGACATCTTGGCAAATTCTGAGCTGAAGCTGGAATCTGCCAACTTCCATTTTCGGGCTGGTTGCTCTGGTCTGAGTATAAGGAATACAACTACGGCGGAGAAAGCAAACGGAACCGATGTCACAAACAGCAATAACGACAGTCTCCACAATTGGATGCAAAGTCAAAAGCTTTATCTGAGGAAATTGACAATCGGTGCGACACCGTCCCAAGAAGCAGACTATGTCACAAATTTCCCCAGGATGGAGAACCTCGTCTGCTTTGAAGTCACTGAATGGATCCCAATCACCATTTTCTCTTCGGGAACTTGCGTTCCCTTCAATTTCACTTACAAAACGCATGTTCCGAAGCTCCGTAAACTGATGTTTTCTGGTCTACAATGGCAATCAACTTGGGACAATTTTTTCTACGGAAAGAAAGGCGTTTGTCACACACTGCAAGAAATGACATTTCCAAAGCTATTCAATGATGTGTCCATCATTCATCAAATGCCCAAGGTGTTTCCCAACTTGGTCAAATTCGAATTGACAGTTTTGCCACTCACCTCTGACATTCTTCCGACCGTTTTTGAAGTCCTTTCCAATCTTGAGGAATTGAATGTCTCCTTCCTGACTTGGATATCCAGAAAATGCATTGACCACATTTTCACGGGGTTGAATGAGAACGTGTGCCAACAGGCGTTTGGTGAAAGTGATTTGTTCGGTGAGGCACTCAATGAAAAATATGCCGCCAGCGGTTCTTCCATCAAAAATCTTCAAAGTGAGCTTTTTACATTGCGCTATCAACATATAAACTATTTGGAGTTCATTTTAAACTAACGTATCTTATTAAATAATTCCAGAACTCAAAAGTCTGCATTTGAAAAACCTTTCATCCATGGGGGAAGCTGTCATAACTGACGTTTCAGGATACCTCGCATTTCTCCAATTGAAAAATTTAAAGAGACTCGCTGTTTGGCAATCAGAGGTGAAAATATACTACTTAATAGTACTATCTAATTTATTTATTTATTAGAAAATTAACAAGAATTTAATATCAAATGAAACAGATGTCCGACGATTGCATGCAGCATCTGAAGGATGCTTTCGAAGTGGAGATTCAACCTCGAAGAAACTGAATCAACTTAAATTATTACTCACACACAAGATTATGTTTTAATATCAGTTTTATTTCCAATTTCATTTGAATCATTTTCCCTTGTATACTATTTAGTATTGCATATCTTAAGTTATTAATTTCGGAAAAGTATTCACTTCTATATCTATATGTTTCTATATCCTAGCTGACAAAGGTATTTAAGAATCGTATTATCATCATCATTGCTAGTATTTAATTAAGGAAGATGAAAGTTACATTCTGCTTATATATGTTTATATTTGCTTCAAAATAATGTAAATAAATTATTTCCAATTGAGTTTTCTGAAGATATTATTCGCGTTCTTAAAAAAATGAAAGAAAGAGTGTACTTTTTGATTATCATTTATCATATATGCTCCTTGCTCCCTCATTCAGTGCTTAAAACAAACCAACTTGTGTTTCAACAAAGTCCAATCCCGTGCTTGACATTCTTTGTTGCAATACTTGGCAGAATTGCTGTGGCATCTGGCACAACGCAAGACAGCATTCCCTTTGCGACAATAGCGACACAAATCAGTCTTCGTCTCCAGGAACTGGATAGATTTTGGATCCTCCACGCGAATGGCCGTACGCCCATCAATGGCGAATCGAAAGTATGGATTGAGAATCCGAATTTTGGTTCCATAGCACAATCGTTTCATATCTTCCTCAGTGTTGTCCAATCCATAGACACAAAGACGTTCCACGTACCCATTCTTGTCTTCAATGACAGCATGAATTGATTTCATGAAAAAAGGGTCCTCCACCAAAAGCCCTTCGAGAAAGTACCCTTGGAACACTGATTCTTCTTCCGTCATCTCTCGGATGGAAATGGGTTTCAATCCGTATGGAATGGCTGGAGCACTTTGTTCATATTGGGCAGGAAATGAGAATCCTTCACATTCCAGACTCTCGAAATTCAGATTGAGATGCTGGACGTGGACTCCACGCCCATGTCCAGAAAATAATCCGCCCAACCTCCCTTGAAACTCACGTTGTCTTCTAATAATTGACATTCGGATACCGTGGGACAATACCTTCTCAGAAAGTCCGTTTTGGACCTTCGTCGTGTTCTTTGCTGCCATTACACCGGAAGGCAGTCTGCTGTGTTTCAAAAAAGAAAAAATAATATTTTACAAATCCAAATAAATCAACATTAAACACTTTCCTTTCTCTTCAAAACCATGCACAGGCATTTAAAACGAACAAAACTTAAAAAGCTCACCGTTTCTCAAGAATTAAACAATGAATAATTAACTCAGCAAATCCGACCACAGGAAACCAATAAATTAACGTTGAGGTGACCTGGAGGTGACCGTGACCGTGACCACCCTTTTCTTGTCTGAACTTGTCCGAATAGTGCAATCAGCCGAACCTTTTCACTTTGTTTTTTCGTGGGTTCTTCAAGGACACTAAATTGGCAGATGGCGTCGTATTCTGTATATGTACTACATTTCCTGCCGTCTCTGTCCTGTCTCTTATTAATTGTCTTTTGTCAAACTTAATTAAACCTGCTGTCCTTTCCTTCCTCTAACTTCTAAGCTAACTGTTCTAATCTAATTCTAAGGTCCCAGTTTGGTTCACAGTGAGATCACCGCCGTTTCAGTTACATTACAGGAGGCGACAGACCAGAATAATGATAGTCCCTTTTTGCATGCATGAGAAAGACATAATAATTATTAGTATTTAACTGGTGTTGTGCGATTACGACTATTTATTTTACTAATGGGTACCTACTTTAAAGCTGTCGGAGTCGTGGACTCGGACTTGTCACATTGGATTTCATTTGAGTCGAAACCAAAGTCTACGACGTGTCGCCTTCTGTGAGTTATGAAAGCTGAGGAATCATTACATTTCACTCCGCACATTTCGCAAATGTACAAATGTGAGTTGTCCTTAACAAAATGAGAATAGCTGAACCGTTGAGGAGCTAATGAAATAATCTGATTTCCTGGTCGTACTGCTTCCGTTCCTTTATTTTTCACCGTGGGTTGAATGTCTGCAAAATAGGGAGAGTAGATTGGAATTAAAATGAAACTACTGTATAAACTAAATTATATACTCATTGATTGATTGTGAAGGAAGCTTGTTATTATTTATTATAGACATTATTAGCATTACCCTGGCTGGGTTCGTTTGTGTCATGTGTGGTGGTGGTGGATGGGTTTTCCATTGCAAATTGTTTGGGATGCTTTTGGCGCATATGAACTCGGAGCTCAATCCTTTTCAAAGATAGGAATAGACAATGCTCACATTCAAAGTAGATTAGGTTAGTTGCCAAAGATGATGAAGATGAGGATGACAATGCTGGAGATTTGGTTGGAGCAGATTTCCTTGTGCTACCGTGTTTTGCCTTTTCATGTTTTGTCAAAGCTTGCTTTGCAGAATAATCTTTCGAACAGAGTGAGCATTTGAATCTTCTGTTCCCATGATGTGCTTTCACATGCCGTTTGAGGTCATGTTTTTCGAAACATCGTTGATTACAAAAATTGCATTTAAACGGCCTGAGCTTACGATGCACAGAGTCAACATGTCTTTTCAAACGATGCTGCTTTGGGAATATTTTGAGACAAAGTGGACATTTGAAAGGCGTTCTTTGTTTGTGAGCTGAATTCATGTGATAAGTCAATTGGAGGTCACGTCGAAATGATTTGTTACAAATCTTACAAAGTTTGCATTTATGACTATGCTGTAGGGCGATATGCTTACAAAGGCCGGATTTTGTCTCATAAGTTTTGTCACAGAATTGGCACTTTATCCTGTTCCGTTTACTAATTGTTTTGTCAACAGGACGGCTTGAAGTATTTTGGTGAGGATGTTTGAGGATTTCATGTTTCCAGAGGCCGGACCTGGTTTCATATGCTTTGCCACAGAATTGACACTTTATCAAATTTTTGGAAATGATTCCTTTAAAATGGTCAGATTTATGCACATTCTTAAGATGACGTACTAAAGAACTATTTACTAAGAAGCGTTTTCTGCAGTTTTGATGTGGACATTCGTGCTTCTTTGTTGGGTCATGCTCCACATTCACATGAAGATTCAACACAAAGCTCGTGAAAAACGATTTTTGACAACTTTGGCATTGATACGGTCGACACCTGTTTTTATGATCCATTCTATCGTGCTTCGGTAGCATGTCGCTGCCCGAAGAAACCAGTGAACCAAGTGAACACAGAACTGAATTTTGTGGACTGTTCGAAGAATTCTCCTGAGCACTGATTAACGAATCATCATTAGGTACTTTCGTAGTATTAGTACTTCTGGAGGATTCCAGTTTCCTCGAACTTTTATGAATATTTTTTAAATGACGGTTCAAGTTCCTTTGGAATTTGCTAGTAAACGTGCAATGTTTACACTTAACTTTGGCTTCTCCAGTTAATGTGGAATCTGTGCTTCCTGTCTTGGTTTTTGTTCCCGGATACTTGGAGAATCCTCCCCGATTTTTCTTCGCATGGAAGGTCATAAAGTGACGTTGACTACTCCTTGAATTCATGGTCGAAAAGGGGCAGTGCTTACACGGAAATGTCTTTTCTAGGGTGGGCGTCGAAATATCGTCCTTGCTCTCATTCATAATTTTCAAAGGATTCTTCACAGGCTTAAGTCGTACTCTTGTTTTCATATGAGGCCTTATAAAGTTTAAGTGGATACCCCGGATTGTCGACGAAAACCGTAATTTCCTGATACCAGAACGTGTAGACGTCCCGGAACGACTTCCCTTGCTCGAATTCGTAGTACATTTCTGGACTTTCTTAATGACCACTTTCTTGACGGATTTGCGTCGCTTTGCGTTTTCATGAAACTTTTTAAAGTGAGCTCGTAAGTTGGAATTACTGTTAGTTGAAAAAGAACAAGACTCACATGTGAATACTTTTCTGCGATAATTCTTCTTCACGGATTCGTACAGCACAGTTTTTTTATGAGCCCTTTGTAAATGACGAACTAGACTGTGAGCGTAGTCAGTTGAAAAAATGCAGGGTTTATGTTTACAAACGAACTCCTTTATTATAGTAATGTCAATCGTATTTTCCGTTGTTGTTTTTGCCAATTGTTTGTTTTTCTTTGTATCCATTTTAAAGTACTATACAGTTAATATTTTGTTAACGCTATTACAAACTCTGACAAAGCCACAGAAAATGAAGCGAAGCGTACGACTGGTTCTGAACCAAACTTCTATTTGAGCCTCAGTCGTCTGTCTATGCCACGGACTCAAGTGTATCTGAAACAATTCCTAGAATAGACCTTTGCTTTCTCTTTTTCTAAAAATGGAAACATAATAAGCTTCCTCAAAGTCAAAGTCAGATAAAAACTATAAAACCACAACGAGTCGGTCCTTTGCGGTGATGCGATAGGGAGCAGTCACAGAATTTATTTCCAAAACTCATTATCAGTTGTGAATACAAGTTTCTATATACGCACCAAGACAAGAAACATTTCCAAACAATATTATTTCCAAAATTTCTTATCATGAATACGAAGATTTACACGTAGTACAAGAAACAACAAACATCTCAAAACATTGAATGATAATAATAATAATATAAATATGTGAATTAATTACATTTCTGCTATTATTACTATGCCTTCACACAAATCATGACGGGTAAGGATCAAAGTGTCGCAATGAATGCTGTCTGTAAGCAGGATATCCGAAGCACTTGCAACCGCAAAC
>JABASF010002137.1:0-16530 GCA_019776145.1 Harlomillsia oculata
CGTTGCGTAAAGGTGGTTTCATTAAATTACGAAAGTGACTAGGAATAGGAAATGAAAAATGTGGGAGGTTTCTCTTCACTCTTCCTCCTTTTTGTTGCAAAATAAAGCGTGTTGAAAGCTGCCGCCTGAAATGCACGAAGGGAATGTAGAAAGTAGAAATAGAAATCACATAGGAAAAGACGCAACGAAACGCATTTTATTTTGATGGCAAAATCTCATGAAAAATGTCCCCAAAATATTCATTTTTTTAGAAGTTTGAAGATTTTGTGCAATAATTTAGTCTATTTAGTTAATTAATTTGCACGTTTGTCGCAAATGATAATAATAATATAATAGTAATAATAATAAAACGTTGCGGAGGTCATTTTACGTTTTGTACAAATTGCGGAGGTTCATTTTACGTTTTGTACAAATTGCGGAGATTCACTGCAATTGTCACGACCTTTGTGGGTACGGTTTTTGATGGGTACATTTTCCGGTTACCCAATAAGGACCATTACCCATGATCATGTAACTGTATATAAGGATAAAAGTCCATTTGAAATGCTTTTACGTTGTCCAATCAACTAAGCGGACTCAAAACATCAATTTTTGCATTTGTTCAATATGTTATGTGAATGATACATTTAGTGATTCCTTCCAATGTCGCATAGTCGCATTGCACAATAATCGTAAGTTGTGTAGTGCGATAAGATTTGTTAGTAGCAAAAAAATAATAAGAAGAGCACTTATACATTAAAAGTAAACAAATGCCATAGTTGGAAAAAGCTTCTGGCTGACTATTGTTCGAAAAAAGTTTTTGGACAGTGAACAGTGACAGGTCGTATTTGAGATTGAATGTATCATTGTCTGACTTAATATTACAATACGATATGACACGATCTACCCCCACAAGTTTTTCATCTGGAGATGAAAGTGAGACTGAGCCGCCCACGCAGAGCTTCGGAACGTACGATTCTTCATTAAAGTTGGAAGACTCTCAAACCGCGTCATCGGGAACTGGACAACCAGGTACTGGAGGTACTCAGACAATGAATGTGTTGCAGCTCCTCAAAAAGTTCGGGTTGGGGAGCGGGTCTCGAGTTCCATTTGCAGACGCAGACAATAAGGCTTTAGAAGTCAATGTAAGTTTTGGAAACAAAGAGAGATGATGAGGAACTATGGGACAATGTGTCATTTTAATAATAGGATTGTTTATTCACTTTATCAATTATAGTTGAGCAAGAAACTGCGATCTATTTTAAGCTTTCAAGACGAAGTGAAGAGTAATCGAGAGCATATTGTGCAGTTGGAAAAGCATATTCTGAGAACCCAAGATCATATCAGGGCGACCAAAGCTCTCTTGAGCTTCAAAAGATCTGAACTGGAAACGGAACAAAATGCATACTTAATGACAGAAAGAATCATTCGTAAAATCGGTCTTGACAAGAAACAAACTATGGATGAATGGGATTCCCTGTGTGCGAGGAACAAGCAGAGGAAGGTGCGATTTTCAAGGAAATGTGCTTTACAATGTATATTACATGATTACATCGTAGTTGAAATTCTAGTGGGGTGAAGTGATGCATTTTGACAATTTCAGGAGAATCTGGTGAAACGTGGGGCTTCTATGGATGAGTTGGCTCAGGTTTTAGAACTTGACAAAAAACTCTTTGAAACGTATGATCAAAAAGCATTGGAGGTGGAAATGGACATGGAAGTTACTCTTCGTTACAAGGATTTTGATGACCGAGAGCTGCATGTAATTAACTTTCCTATGACATTTACTATACTTTACAAATCAAGCTGTTTCAAAGGGTAGTGAATGTTTCGTTTCGTAGCACATAGAGACTCGTCAGGCTGACCTCGGAGCGAAACTCAAGACATTGAGAATTGATTTGGACACTAAAGCTATGACCACGAATAAATGTCAAGAAGCCTTGGACAGAGTTTCTGTTGAATACCGTAAGGTTCACCAACAACGAAAGGAGCTCGTGTCAATGTGGTCTGAGAGTATTGAAGCTCTTAAAAAGAAGGATTATGTCATCAGAAAAGTTATTCTTGTAATGACAGTTCACTACACGATTGCAAGCACCTTTTACCGCTGAGTTGTAAATATAGAATTCAAACCTATATTTGTTAATTAACAACTTTTACACTCTATATAGAATTACATGAAAGTGAGGGAAGAAGTGCGAAATAAGGATGAAGAAGTGAAAGTACTGCAAGAACAATTGCAACACGAAAAATGCTCTCAGAAAGATGTCTATATTAATCTCAACCAGATGGATCGTGAAACCAGTTCAATGAGAACCCAGATAGTTGCTTTGAAAAATATGTACTTGCAGCTCAAAGATTCTGTCATAATGTCAAATGCATCTACAAGATCTTGTACGGATGCCATTGTAATGTTGAAAGCAACTTTACGACAGCACAAAGATAACATGAAGTCGATGCTCATCAAGGAAGCCGTATTGAAAGAAAAATGTATAGAATTACACGAACAAGAGAGACACGTTCGAGACTCCTACGCAAATGTTGATGAAACAATCACTGCTCTGGAAAACCTGGAAATCGAAGAAGAGAAAGCTGAGAATACGTTACAGCGAAGAGTGGAACTTTTGCGGAAATTCTATTGGGATAAATTCAATTTGAAAACCTCTCTTGAACAAGATCTCGTCAACATCGATACTCGAATGCAGCGAGCCAAAATAACACAATCCACTCAATTGTTGAAACTGTTCAACTGCAAAGATTTGGTAGGATTTCAAAAACATGACATGACATATTTTTGTACCTGTAGAATTGCTAAAGCTATATAACATAACATGTAACATTTCATTGGTTTCGGTTTCGTTATTTACAGAAAGGCCAAGTGTCGACGAAAATATATCGAGTCGAACTGACCGTCAATAATATCACAAAGCGACTTGACAGTGTAATATATGATGATTTCAATGCCGGGGATGCTCATGCACAGGATCAGATCGTAGAACTCAAACTTGAGCTTGCGAAACAGAAAGATGATGTCAAGTTCGTGAAAAAAGGATTGACTTACTTGACTGAAACTGAAAAACGATATATGAGGGAAATCGCACAAAGTGAGCAAGAAAAAGAAAAATATCGAGTCACCCTGGATGACATTGACATCAAATACACGGCGTAAGATCTGACATCATGATTATGATATGACTTTCGATTGACTTTCGATAATAAATGTTACGTATAAACTATTTACACATTGTGCAAAGTGCAACGTTCAAAGGCAAACCGCACAAGCACAAAGCAAAAAAATCTATAGAACACCTAATTGACTTCAACTAAAGCCTAAAGCTAATGATGGCCATTTATTCTTACTTACGACTTTTATTATGAACGGTTTTCAGTGTATCCGGGATATTGATGGGAGCTACTAAAGATTGTCAGAAAGAGAAGGTTACTTTCAGTTTGCGAAAGGTCGCCTTGAAAAGAGTTAAAGACTTAATAGCTGAAGCAAGAGAGGGGATATTCACTTTTTCTGAACACAGAATCGCAGTTGAATGTGTAAGATTCTAATATTTCTTGCAACTTTTATGCATCGAATGTACCTTCAGTTAATAATCATAATATGAATTTATCACTCAGATTGTAAAAGAAAGAAAAGCGGAAATCAACATGCTCCAAGGGCTCAATAGGGCTAAATTCATCTCAATGCGGTCATGCCTGTCCAAACTGAAGCTTGAACTGAATGAAATGAATAGCTACGTTGTCAGATTGAAATCCAGGTTCATCAAATTGGAATGAATACTTTACTTACATTTCACAATATTTACATTCATAAATGCAATAGCTGATGAGGACTTACATGTCTGTATTGTATCAAAATTGCAACTAGCTACGAGACCATGAACGGAATGACGATTTCGGTAGATGAGAAAGCACAGGAAGAAGATTCCCTGGCAGTTCGACTCCAAAATGCACGCAGGGAGAAAGAATTGATGGCTGAGTAAGATGATTTCTTTGAAATGGTTATATTCAAAGCGTTCAAAATAATTAAACAAATTAATGTAATAATAATAATGCATTTTCGTATAGAGAACATAGCATTTGGGAGAAACGTATTCAGGAAGCGTTAGTGGAATTAGACGGTCTTGCAAATGTTCTCAAGATTACGCAAAGTGCGAACGAAATGTTTAAGAATAGTTTGCAACCGGCTGCAGAAAACTGTATGATTTTGTTTAATGTCTCTTGGAAGTATAAATAAGATGGAGTTGATTATCAATTATCAATTTTCACTATCGTAATTTTGTACAGCTGAGGAATGGAAGCAACTCCAACAAATTGATGAGCTGGATAGATTGGCTTTAATGGCTCGAACAAAGGCAAGGAAAACGCAGGTGGCTTTGGGAAGAAAACTGGAATTAAAATCAAAGGAGTATTCAGTGCTTTTGATCAAAGTGGACAAAGTCAAGGAAATGTGTGAGGAAAGGGCTCTTATTCTTGATAAAGCTAGTGGAGAAGTTCATCGGCAATATGAAAAGATTCGACGTTGGAATGCTCTAATCAACAAAGTGTTTGGAGATGTTCAGAAACTATGCTCAGTCAGCAATGTGGAAGCGCTTGAGCTGGCTCTCAAGTGCTTTGTCCTCAAAGAAAAATTTAAGGTACTTGGACTGTTCAGTTAAGCTTAACTTTAGAAATTGTATTGTTAGTTTAATATGGAGTTCTTTCCAAATGACACAAATGCCAATTGATTTGAATATAGCATTTTAAATCTCATTTCTCCCCTTACATACAGATCTCAGTGGAAATACTAGAGACAATCATAAAATCAAATCCTTCGTGCTTGAAACGGATTACTTCCTTCTGTCATCATCATTTCGCATTAAAATCCCTCGCAAAGGTTCTGAAAGCTCAGCACAGGTAAAAGTGAAAACTCGTATGAAACGAATTTACAAAACAACTCAACTAATGAACATGAAACAGCGATCTCAAATAAACAGACAAAGTCATGTTTTTTCAGCCTTGCCACTGCCACCTCAAAACCCACGCTTCACCGTCTATAGAATGCAGAATCGGCTAGCGACAATGGGGAAAGAAATACCATCATCATCAATGCCATCAAAACAAACGAATGTCACACATGTCACGTAATCTTCTACTAATTAGTACATGATATCCTTTCGAAACTACACACAGGTCTGATTTTGTCTCCTGATTCCAACCTGGAACTAATAAAATGACATTGACATGCTTTTCTAAAAGAATTATGTAGCTTCATGTGCTCTTTGTTCTGTAATGTTTTGTATACATTTGTATGCATTGTATTCCAGATCATTTCTGCCATTTTATTTCCTGTAATATTAATATTACATTAGCTAACATAATTCCAGCAGTACAGAATTAGTACACTGCTAAATGAATTATAAGTTGTCTATTCTGTGAAGGGTTGTTGTAATTTAATTTAATTACAATTTAATTATATTATTAAGATACCAGACGTAATGGAATATGGAACTTTGTTTCACTGCTTCTAGGAGTTATTTAAAACTCGGTGACTACTGACTTGAAGTGCTCATTTTAGGGAAACATTTTTAGTTAAATGTACGAGGAGTGGCTGTATTTCTCAATTCAGCTGGTGGCTTTTGGCTTTTTCGGACTTTAGAATCCCAGCTACTTCCACGAAATAAACCAAGTCCTCCGAATAGTGGCTTGAATAATAAATTGAAAACAACAGATTAACCATTGAGAAACAAAAACTGACAATTGTTGATGGTGTCGCTACACTATTATTATTATTCGTTTATCTTACACGTTTGGCCATTGTGTGTTTGCGACGATTGGAATGGATGAGTAAAACCGGGTATTCTTCATGTTCATCTGTCCACGAAGCGTCTGAAGTATAATTATTATTATAAATAAATATGATGCTTGATATTGGATAAGTTATGAAGCTCTTAATATTCTCATAATATAATTTCATTGAATCATCATAATTACCATAGTCGTCCGCATCCTTCACGTTGACACTGAATGGTTTAACTTTGTTAGGGTTTCTATTGTTCATTGAATCAATGTGCTTTCCGTAGTACACAAGATCAATGGGTTCCGGCTCTTCGTATTCCATAGAATCGTCATTCAAATGCATTTGAGTATTCGGGGTGTTGAGATAGTTTAACAAATGGTGCACTTCCATTTGTTCCTTTGTCACTTTCTCCGTACCATGATTGTTGTTACTCAATAACCACGAGCGCAATTGATCTTGAAGAAACTTGTTGGGATCATCCGAGCGTCTAAATGCCAAAGCATGAATAAGGTATCAATCAGACCAATTCTGCCCACTAGTAGAAACATTTTAAAGAAATAAAATATAATGAAAGAAATATTAGACTTCATTGGGCTGAAACTCCGTCTGAATCGGGATTGGATTGCTGTCAGTGCTGTAATATAAATGAACGAAACATTTGCTTAATAGTGTAATCATGAGGTCGGGGAATTGTGAGACAAAAGCGCTAGTCATCTCTGACGTGCATAGTTAAGTATTAAAATGCGATTTTTTTGGTGTTGCTTACGTGAATTGAGTGAACTTTTCAACTCAGAAGCGGATTTCGTTCTGTATTAAATAAATAATAGACAAACGTAGTAACATTACCTAAAATATCAAACATCTTTATCATGTAAATAGGATAAAATAATGACTTCGACTTTTGATTGAGTTCCGTTGACATCGTCGTATCTTTCGGTACTGAAAGGACTTCATTCTGACCGGATTCTATTAATAAAAATAATGTACCAGCATTGTATTCTGACACTTTTTATATGAATTGTTCAACTAAGTGTTAATTGTAATTACCAGAAAACGGTTGTGCGTATTTTGCATTGGTGAAAACAATAGCAAAAAACATGACGTAAAAACAAGGGCGTACGTATTTCATGATTTTTTCTTGTTATTCTTGTCAAAACTAAAAATTTGGATGGAAGGAAAAGAAACTAGAAAATGAATGTTAGGCTTTATTAATTTTCGTCGAAAGTTGTTCGATTGGAGAACTGTGTATTGTCTCTAACGGATTACAAAGGTTCAATTTTCCTTTTATAGGAAGTCGAGATCGGGACCGGTATGAAAATGACGGAGCAGACGCATTCTTTGATTCTTTCTGACAGTTCCCTTTACAACGCTACCAAATAGCGTTACGTGTGCGTATGCTTGTTGATCGGTGACATGGCCAACTCTATACTTTCTTTCGCTTTCTAACAAGGTGAAAGTGTAACTTTGTTTTATAATATAAAGCTCGATCCTGTCAAAGGGGCACCTTTCCTGTTTTCTAAGTAAAACGGAAAAGGTAAAGCTTTTATGTACTTGATAACATGGAGGATGATTACAGTAGATTTCCAAAAGTACAAAAACAAACCGTGCAGAACAAGAGAGAAGACAACTCTTAAGTAGCATCACATTACATAAATACTTGAAGAAACAGTGCGTCATGTAACTTAATTGGGGAACTCTGTGTGTATGAATGATACCGGATGAGAGGACCTGAATCACCTGAACTCCACAGGAGTGTAAGTAATCCTTCATTCGGTGTAATCGACGTAAGTAATCCTATTAAATGATAAATGTGAAGAGCAGAGTAGAAACCCACGCAAAAGTTCGTAATGAAATGCTGCAATGCTATAGTCCTACTATAGTCCGTACTTTCTTTGGTAAAGTAACATTCTCCTTATTTCGATTGAGTCATATTTAATGTTAACCTTTGATGTAATAGCCTAAGAGTTACCATACGACAAGTACTTTAAAAGGAGCACGAGCAAACAAAGTCCAATAAGAATACAGAATGAACACTTTCTCCTTCTAAGGTTTACTTTTTGCTAATTTTAGAATTCTGGCGTGTTTTTGAATTTTATTATTTTACAACATGATTTATTCAAAGTGCGATGCGAAGGCGATGTTTCATGTTCTCTGCTAAATGGAAATTTGAACAGACGGAGAGTTTTTCTTTTTCAACATCTTACGTCAATTCACAACTTTTGTTTTTGTTTGCTTGACACCTTTGCTCTGCTTTCAGGTTTTTAAGAGGAAAAAATATCATTCAGTGAACGGCATTCATTTTCTTTGAGCCAGCTGCCAGAGATCATAATGGACTTTCATGTTTTCATGTACTTGTCAAAAGAGTCGGTCAAAACCTTCGTTAAAAACAATGAACGAATGACACGTACTTCTCCCTTTTGCTTTTACCTGTCGGTTTTCCTGGAGCTCCTTTCACTTTTGTGGGTGAAAGAGGAAAATGGAAAAGTACAGGGAACGTTGCACAACTTATAAATACAAGAACTTGAACAATGACGTTTACTACAACTCAACTTCAACTGAATGTGCGACTGAGAGTGACAGCGACTTGGTTTTTCATGAAACAAGCTTTTTTTATTTCATTGTACAACCAACAGGACGATATTTACATCAAAAGAACTACTGCAACGAGAGGTTTCTTCATTTTAGTAGACCTGTGAAGTTCACACATTTCCACATTTCTACTACCCTCTTTGATGTTCAAAACTTCAAGTCACGCTTTATCCGAATTTCCTTTATCTTCCTACGCACGCAAGAATCCCTCAACTTAACTTCATATACGTTTTTTAGTCTCTAACATATTTTAGAATAGTAAGTTGGCTACGTTTTTTGACTAATGTAATTATTCATTGCTAACAACAATCTAATTAGCATTTACGCAATTAATATAATATAAATGACGACTTTAGAATTGTCATTTGCATTCCTCATAAACTACAATTTTTGATTCATAAATGCATGTTTATATACTCTTCTATATTACATTAATAAATACTTTATAAATTAATTTAAATCTATAATTTGTAATGTAAAGTGATCCTAAATTAACCATTATTAAACCTAATAAATTAAATTAATATTCTTTTAAGTTATTATTTTATTATACTTCTCAAAGTAATTTCAACCTTCCTCCAATTGAATGCATGAGAATTTATTGAAAATTGAATGTGTGGAAAATGCTAGAGTGCAGAAAAAACTAACAGTAACATTGCACAAGGTCGCAAACGTTGTCATTAATTCAATTTCAGGTATCTGATTCATATAATATCCATGAGTACAAGGTTTCAGAAACATCATGTTACATGTTTGTAGAGGTACATTACTGGCAAAAAGTATCATCAAGCTTTAAGCAACTTTGTGCTATACAATTTGCCTTTTTCAATTATAGTTTTATATTATAGATTTAGAATAATAAACTTACTTTACGACATATTATAGTCAGAGAAAACAGATTATACAAGTTGTCTTGTTTGTAAATCTCGTTTTACATGTCAACATTCTAGATTACAATGTTTCTCTTCCTCATTATACGACGTGATGCTGCCGGGTGAACTGCAGTCAAGTACGATTCGTAATTTCCAATTCCATTTTGCAGAGATCGTAACATGCGGAAATGTGAATCCACCGGTGCAGGAGCAGCTCCGAAACCCATTCGCATTGCAACAGGGTTGGATCGTCGACTTTTAAAATGACTGTGTAGATTGATCGGTTCGTCCATCCAGTCTCCATCTAAATTAATCATTTAACAGTAAATTATTAAATCAATCGACGACTGTTTACATAATGTAAATGTATACCAGTATACCTATTATTTATTATTCATACTAGGTAATCGAAAACGACAGTGAGCATAAATATAATGTAATGTAATGTAATGTATAATGTTAATGGGTATTGGGTGACCAACAAACCGCGAAGGAGAACTTATACAATAACAACTAACGAAGCTGAAGCTCAGACACCTATTGCGTACCAGCTACTGTATGATCTATACAATTTCACTTCACTTTTAATGTTATTTAATTCAAACTAATTTATTTTATAAATTGGCGTAACATTATTTAATAGCCGAAACCTCAACAAAGACTACCACGACTACCAGTAAACCCAAGTCTCAAAATAAATGTGTGAAAGAGTACAACTTTAGCAGATAAGCGCTGAGCGCAAGCGCATTACATTTTCTAATTGCAGTTTATTAGTGATAGCGTAAACTGAGAAAAAATCTACAGCTTGAACATACCGTTTCGTGTGTTAATGTTATAAGCTAATAAGCTATAATACCAATTAAGTAAGTATAATATACTATCATACAAGCAGAATAAGCAAATTACCACTGTCCTCAGCAGCCAACTTTACAGGCATCTCAAAAGGAAAACTTCCGTAGTAGTTACCTTGCCTGGGATTCTTCAATCCTGTATTTAAATGTAAATTCGCAAATGTAAAGATTAGTATTGGAAGTGATTTTTATTAATTACTTTAGTAGATTCTTAAGATACGGTATCGAACGTCTGTTCCTATCACAATTTACCGTAATATTCAAGACTAAGTGGAGTATCTTCATCTTCCATAAAACCATCATCTTCATCATTTTTGATTAACGCAAATTCCTGTTCTCGTCCGAGACCGAAAGGAGGATTGGCATTGGATGCCGCCAACATTGCAAGGAGTTTGATGAGTTCACGATCCCGTTCATTGTTTGCGTGCAGTTCCATTTCACCCGGGCGAACCATTTGATCATTTGTGTTGAAGCTAGAAGAAGCACAACATGAAATTGAAAAGTCATTATCTGGGGATTAAAACTTCGCCAATTTACCCTTTGCTTTCACCTCAATTCTTCTCATCCTATATTCGCTTAACTTAATATACCACACAACCTTTTTGAAGCATGGAAGCACATTGTGAATGGGAAAGATGTGAAGTTGTAAATTGTATAGTACATTTATTAAATGAAGGTTTAAACAATCTTACTTGGGCATAAAAGAACTGCGACGACGACGACGCTGCATGACAGACATCGAGCCTTGGAAAGATGGGAGTCCAAAGTAGTCTGCAAACAGATGTTAAATGTGTAATTCATACGAGTTTTTTCATGTAAAAGAATGAAAAGTAAACAGAGTACAAAAGCGCCTTTCACAGTGATTTTTGAAGAAAGGAAAGAATTATTCGTAATAATAACGTATAGAATTAAATTCACATTTCTCTGAAACAGCATGAATCCATTATTCACAGTTCTTTATGTATAAACATATTATGTATAATAACTTCAAAGTTTTCAACTTTTTTCCTGTACAAACTGCTTCCTCTCCTCCCCGTAATTTGTATTCTGACAAAAACCACCTGGTGTTTTGTGAGCCAAGAGCTCTTTATTAAATTCAATTTGCATTTTTCGATTCCCTTAATGGTAATGGCTGTATGCTGTCAAAGAGAAAATTGAGCTAACCATCTCTAGAAAGCAGTACTACGTAATAGACTAATAGCATTATATATAGCAAATGCGCAAATTGTCGTTCATTATTTTTGTTCAACTCTTTTGACTCTTACCATTTCCTGAATAAAGCCGAGACATTTTGGATGGTGATCCAGAATTGGTAGCGGAGGCGGACAGCTTGTCAGAGTTGCCAACAGAAGAGTGAGATTCGCTTTCATTCGGTATAATATCATGGTTGGTTGCAACTTTGTCGTTTCCTCCTGGCAGAATCACCTTTCTACAAATTCCATTAAATACATAGGGTTATATACGGCAAGAGTATTGAGTTACCTAATGGAACTCAATAAAAAGAATATATATATATATAATATATAGTTAATCCTACATAATGATCACGTGGAATGGTAGATTATAAATCCTACGCGATTTACGGGAATCACATTGACGTAAAATTGGAGAAAAAACTCCTGGTTACTGGAAGCTCATTAGTACCTTCATCAAGTTTATTTATGTTAGATTGTGATCCGCCTTTATACAATTTCTTTGTAATGAACGATAATGAACCAGCTAATGAAAACAGTTGGCATTGAGCCGGAACGCCATGTTTCGCGTAACATGCATTAAGTGACAAACCGATATAATTATATACGATGAGTCATCGGATGGAGAAGCCTTAGAGCAGTATCCAATCTCTAATGCTTACTACTATCATTGTAAACACTTTATTATGTCTTTGTGAAAGCAACAAGAAAGAAACTGCGATTCCAACCTGCTCGTAATCACGTTGCTTCCAGGAGCAGGTATGTTTGCTGTCACATGCTCCAATTTGTCCTCCATGGGAGCTTGCGGAATCTCACCACCTGTAAAATTCCATCCAAACATCAGAGAGCTACTCGAAAGCAAAAACACTGGAACGTTATGAATTTTCTTCCGCACAAGAGCATTCCATGAGATTTTAAATGGTTTTGCTGAGTCGGAAGATTCCGGGAATTTGACTCTTAAGGAGTTATTAAGAGAGACATGAAACTTAATAACATGTGCTTTCTTCTCATGATATATTTGAGAATGACGCACAACTACCTTTCGTGTTGTGTTATTCTCGAAAATGCAAAGACAGAAATAAGTGTGTCGTTCTATTCGATAAGGTCGACACGCGTGTCTGAAATGATAATGCTATCAAATCCTTTTATTCCACGCATCATCACTTGTCCAAGAGGCTTAGAAATATTGTACGAGAGAAGGAAAAGTAAAAAAAGAAACTAACAAGAATAGATCCGAACTCTACTTCAAAGCAGACAATAAAGTAAATTGCAAACAGTTTCACATCTACCGTGCTTTGAGACAATATATCTATACTTTGCTAAGTCTCTTTGATCTTTCGTGTGATGTAGAAAAGGTCACCATGCGCAAAGTTTCGCAACGCCATAGCCTTTGGAGACACGGAGAACTCAAAAATTCATGTCATCCTGTGTGTAATCCAAAATATGTAAGGTCAAAGCTGACTTTTGTTACTGTAATGTAAAGACAAAATTCTTCCGGTCCAATTATAACTAGCGTCATTTCATCTTAAAGAATTTCATGGGCCTTTCATCTTGTGAAAGCGGAGACAGTTGAAGGAATCCTATTCCCTCCTTCTTGATCTTTGACACGCCTTCTCACGTCAAGAATACTTTATAGACCGTTTAGATCTAACTGAGACTTTAGTCATTATGAAACATTTTACCTTGTTGCTTTTTCCTTTCTTATGCTCTGTCTCTACCAGCAAAATATGTAACCGGATCCTCGTTATTTACCGGAAAATGTATGAAAAATTGTGTAAGCTTGTTTTCTTTTACATGCAATCGCAATGCTTCCTTTAGTCGGTTATTCCATTAAAACTCGTGGAGGAAATCCTACCTGTATAAATTGTTTATCATGTTTTGATTCGTTGGATGGACATAATGGATATGGACAGTTAGTTCCAAAAACATTCAGAATGGAACGTAACCTGAAGCTACTGCATTAGAGCTTTCGAAAGAAAAAGTTGTTTTTGTAACCTAAAAAAAGTACATCTTACCCGTGGGAGGAACGACTGCAGCTGAAGTTGAGGTTACCGCTGTCCCAAGAATGACGACTATGCAGATACGCCACTAACAAGACCAAACTGACACGGCCAAGTGGTCTCAATTCCATTTTTTCGCTTATTCTTTTGTAATGTATTTCTCCAGAGTGTATACGACTCAACAAATGATTTTGGTCGCTTGGATGAGTATATTTTTCCAGAAAGAAATGGAAAAAACTACTAAAAGTCAAAGTTGAAGTTTGTAGATATGTTATGTGTTGCTTCGCTTTGCTTTTTAAGCTTATTGAAGTTTCCTTATTTTTGAAAAATGTTTGTTGTATCCAAATTCAAAAGTTAGTGCTGACAGGAGGCTCAAACGTGTTGGCGTTGTGCTAAGCTGATTCTTCGATATCCTTGTGTCATATAAGCAGTAGTCCGAGTCACGGCTGAAATTGAACTGGGAATCCTTGGTACTTTGTGCCTTCAGAATATAAGCTGGCTTTCTCTCTTTTGAAAGTGTATACGTGCCTGAAGCTTCTTGTGGCTGCCAGTTGCTCAGATTTGTAGGGTTAGCTTTCTTTTTTTACGAGTTACTTTTCCACCAAGTATTTCTCGGAATGACACCAACACAACAGGTTCCTCTTGGGTGATGTATATGTAGTGAATTTCCAAAAAAGCAGCCCTGAAAGTAGTACGACTATATAAGTTTCCAATTTGATTACTTGCACGGATTGACGCATTCTGTAAAATGCTATTGTTGAGATCACTCAAGCTGAAATTCGCAATGGAAATTGTAGCATCAGATATATACATGAGGTACTACGCCTCTGCAAATAGCAAAAACTAAATCTAGTCACAAATCAGAAACGCCTTACTTTTTCATAATTTAACTCAGACAGGAAATCACTACGCCTTCAAAAACCCTTCATGAATATAAATTCTCGTCCATTACACGGCTATGACTTTATGACTTACTGGCAAATCTTAAGAACGCAGAGAGAGCACATAGCAAGGAAAAATGAAACAGAACATTTTTGCCTCTTCTTCTTGTACGTCTTCTTGTTTGAAAGTCAAAAATATTATTATGGTACCCCTATAGAATTTACTTGAGTTATGGTAGCGGGCTATACTGTTCAAAATTCATTCAAATTCAAAATACTGTGCCTTTCTCCTTCCTATCTTCAGCTCTCATCTTTCCATGAACTTAAAACGTAGTAGCAACTTCTCCTTTTCATTCTACCCGTCCCCTTTTCCATCACTATTTTTCGTACACCTTGGCCTTCTCAGAACTCCAGATACATTCATTTACATGCATTTGTGTTTCGTGGCTTACTCACTCGAGAAAGAAGACAGACATGAAGGCGCGGCATGCAATCATAATCTTACAGGGTTTTGAGATTTCCTATATAACTTCATGTAGAAAATGAGGTTTTCCTTTTCTACATAGATATTTCTATCGTCACCCACATCTTGGCATGAACAAGCAATGTATAAACTTCGTATGTCAAGTACCACGTATAGGAAAATAAGAATTCAGCTGCAAAATGTTATTCAGCTGAAACTGAAACCAAAACTCTCCAACCCAAAACGCCCTTTTGCGGTGCAGTATATTTCCTAAAGGTACTGTTTGTGTGTACTTTCTATTCGGTACATAGGAATGCTTCTGGTGAAAGCACTATGAAGATATTTTGCTTGCTCTCTGCTCACAAAAGTTAATGTTTATTCTTGAGCTGTTGCGGTCACGTTAAGTGTGTTGCCTGACGGGAATCCTCGAGTTGTATTCAGTGCAGAATGTGAGCAAAGAACCATGACCATTTTGAGTCTTCGGATGAAGAGTATCTTCATCTTCATGTAAATGGAATGTGGAATGTGGAATGCCATGTGCGGTCCATGGGATTTGGCATTGGTCACGGATGAGGTTTGAGTATGTGCATCTAAAAGCTTAGTAAACGACATGAGTGCAAGGAAAACAGTGCAATACAAACAAAAGCATTCGCATTCCTTGCCGTGGCGGCGCCGTAAACCTTGAAAACTGCGGAATTTTCAGAAAATCGTTTTAAGCTACTTACGAGAAAATCCTGTCTGATGAAATACATGTTCTAGAATTAATTCCTAAAGACCAAACTTTGTGTAAAGCGGATCAAAACGCAAAGATAATGAAACATTATGGGTAATGACAACTAATTATCAGCTCAAAATCAACAAAAGTACATTCCGAAAACCAAATTCTAGATCTGGGGAAATGTAATACAAGTTAATGAATTAAAGCTCAGTCGCAGTTCGCAGTGTTCGACCTATTTGGTCCATCAAAGAATCAAACTTTTTGAGATGCTCTAAGCCTACACTTCAATTAAATGAAAAGCTTTTGTCCCCGTAAGTTAATGAGAGAAAGGTAGAAAGCCTTACCGGGAATTGACAATAATGAATTCAAGGAAGACAAAAAGTTGTTTATCTCTTTTTGCACAAAACTTTTTTTGTTTAATGCTTTACTTACTTGGAAATCGAGCAGCAGGCAGGTAACAAGTTTTTGTCAACTTTTTACTGTTGACTAATGAAGTTTGGTTGTCGAGAATATTTTCTCGTAGGATGTTGATCGCTAGGAAGTGTAGTGATGAGTAGAAGGAGAAAGTAGATACTCGACATCGTATGAAAACTTGAAAACTGTTGCTTACTAGCGTGTCGGCGCTTTCTCTACGCTTTTACCATGAACAACCTTAACTCGCTCAGACGGGTTTTTATGGTCGACGCAGATGCAGGGAAAGCATATTGCTTTACCTCTGCATTCATAGCCCTTCGGGGTAAGTTGTAACCTTGTAACATTCGTTTTGACTCCCATGTCTCATATTACTCTTCATTACACAGCACCAAAAGGCCAGAGACATAAAGTTTAATGCAATTGAATAATTACCATTCCACCCTATATGTAGTTTTAGTAGTAGAGTTATGTTGACTTGTTTACATGAACTGTAGGTTTTCTGTGGGTTTTCTGTTTCTTTGAACCTGCATGTATATAAAGGGCCGTGAGAATGTGAATTCAATTCAAATCAATTCAATTCAAAAGTTCAATTCAAGTTTTAGAAGAGGGAAATGTCTAAACTCTAAACCTTTAAACTTTAAACTACACTAAAGCTATAAACGGTAAAAGATAGTTTACGCTTTACGTTTACCAAATATAAGCAGAATTCACAACGGCAGCGCATCGATGGAATCGAAAATAGCAAGGAAGAGCAGTAATTCAAAGAATTTTACCTCAAATGCAAA
>JABASF010002138.1:0-16526 GCA_019776145.1 Harlomillsia oculata
AAATACCCACCAAGTGTGTCCAGACAGGACTCAAGGGCATCTGCATTAATGTCATATTCCCCGGAAGTGGCATTAAATGTCCCTCAGAATGCTAACAATGTCGTGCTACTGCAAAATGAAATTAAAGGCAGCAATAATGAATCTCCTCCGCCAGTAAGACCTCCAAAGTTCCAGTATCCGAGAAGGAAAGCACCCGGTGATCCCGAAATGATCAAACGACCTCTTGTCAAACAAGGAGGTCAAGATCACCCTGATAAGGAATTTTATGATAACACCGAGCTGGCTCGTTTGTTAGCCGATAAGCAGTTGGAGGACGAAATCATTGATGAAGTCACTTTGGACCGGAGTGGTCCGGATTCAGACAAAGCCAAAGCTTTGTTGGCAGTGAAAGCAGCTCAAGTCGCGTCTCAAGAGCCGAGAGAGCAGCGACGAAGCTGGAAATTGATACCGGATGAAGACTTGAGTCAGGAGGACATCAATGAAACTCAGGCTGTGGAGTGTGACAGACTTCAAGAAGAAGATCGAGGAGATGTGATGCTTCAGGACATTGAAGAACAAGATGAAGAAGAATACAACAGTGGAAACGACAATAACGTTCCTGCTGTTTCAATTATTATCAGCCCAACAGGCATAATGGACCCGGATGAAAATGAAAGTGCGTTTAAAGCTACTTCCGTTTAACTAAAAGTGCAAGCACTTTATTCATTGTTATCATTTTAAGATTATGTTCTCCTTCATTCTGACTCTGGATACGGATTCAGTGACATGATGTGAGATTTACGGGACTGCAAAGCTGCAATTAAATCTTTGCATGGATTGTAATGATTTTATTATTATAAAGATCGTTTGAATGCTGAACAGTCATAAATGCACAACACAATCTATTTCAATGCTGCGGTTACTACCAGGTTTTGACAATGATGACGTAGACAGCAGTGGTTTTACATGATTGTTACTTTCATGTCCTGGCACTTGTAAATGCATCTCAACTTGCTCTCCGAGAGTTTGATCCGAAGCTACAACTGGTAAAATCATGACACCCATTTGCGTATGATTCATAGTTGCTGCTCCTGTCTGTGTCCTTGTGACGTTGGAAGTTGTATACCCAAGATTATAATGACAAGCTTGCATTTTACGTGAGTTGACATTATTATCGTGCTGATCATTGTCATAATTACGTCTTTCTCGACGTCGGTGATCGTGTCGTCGGTGAAAAAGGCAAGTGATCATTTGGGTAATCGTTTTGGCCATAGTTCTCCTAAATTCTTTGAGATGATATGCATACAAAATGGGATTCAGCACTGAATTCGCACGAGATAAAGCAATGACTAGAGCCATTAGGGTAGCACTCGGCTTAAATTCCGGTTGAAAGGCTTGCACAGTATTGATCGTGTACAAAGGCATCCAACAAAACATGAATGCAACAACCAAAAGTCCGAGTTTTAAAGCTGCTTTAGCTTCTCCTTGTTTCACGAGACAAAACACTTCATTCTCTTTGTCATCAAATGTTATGGACGTTCGCAAGCCGCTGGGACCTTCACCCGTTTCCCTTTCTCGGATTTTTCTGCGAATGACCCGGTAAATGTGACCGTACACAATGGACAGTAGAAGGGTCGGGAATACAATGGCAGAGAAAAACACGAACGCCAGGTAATTGAATGGGACCACATCCGTGAAAAAGCATTGTTCATGTTTTTCGAAACCGTCTCTGTTGTACCATCCGAAAGAAAGGGAAAAAACCAATTATAAATCCCACTGCCCAACAAGCACTGATGATACCTGCACAATCAAAAATGTTCGTAATTAATTGCTAATTGCTAATCAACTTGATTCTACTTTATACGTTTACACATTCTTCTTATTAACTTTGCCTTACCAATAGTCTTTTTAGTATTCATTTTTCGGTAGTACGCAAACGGATTCGTAATCGCCCAAAATCTATCAAAGGAAATCCCAACGAGACAAACGATGGACACGTAGCAAAGTCCCATGAGAACAGACACCGTGGCCAGACATCCGTACAAGGATTTCGGGTGACCGTCGCTCACGAGAATTGCTAATGGAACACCGAAAACTGCCACCTAAAAGTAAAAATCACACAAAACTTCTTGTTAAACCCTAGGTATACTAATGACGTTACCAACATTTTACTGGTTTTACAATCTCTGCCAATAACTTACCAGAAAATCAGCAATGGCCAAAGACACAATGTAATAGTTACAATATCGTCTGAGACTCTTGTATTTACAAAACACATAAATCACCAATGCATTTCCAATGGCTGCAAGAGCGCCAATGACTACTTCAGAAATGGTATAAACAGGATCAAGTGCCATGTTAAATTCATTTGAATATTGTAAAGAGATTAAGAGATTTCTACAAAATTATCCCAAATATAAGTGTAAAACTACAATGCAAATATTATAAAATTCGGACACTTGTTGAGCCACAAATCAATCATGGTCCGAATTATCTGAAACGTGGAATGTTTATGACTTTGTGCAAGGCTACCGGACACAGGATATGATACGAATCCTCCCGAAACGCAGGTTAGAGTGTAAACACATGGACAAGACACCTGCAAATAACAGTCCTTATCTTGTTTTCGCAGGAAATTAAGCAATCATTGTTTCATATTAATGAAATTAGGGGTCATTTTTCTTTTCATTTGGTTTTTCATTTGAAAAATTGTCCCAGCTCAGAACAAATGGAATTCAAAAAATGTTGTGTGTCATAGTCATAAGTTAAATAACCTTTTATCTAAAATATGAGTCGCGTGCACTAATCATTTATTTGTCATTTTACATATTTTCAAATCAGGCAAATACATAATACACCCAACCAAACAGAACATTCAAACTCCCGTGTGGGTGTGTGATTTTTGTGTGTATTCATTTTTGATACCGGAACTCACAAGATAACGAAACCAAAGCTTTGATTAGAAATTCGCATTCGTAATCTTGTTTTCCTTTCAGAAACGCGCATTCGTTCATTTACGGGCTACCGTTTTTTCTACTGCGAAAAAAATCCGACTTTATGTTTTTTTGGAATGGCAAAAAATGCTGCTAAACAAAGCAGAAAACATGGAAAACGAAGGCATCAGGGGCAATGATAGACAAAAACGAGAGGAGGAGAACGAACTTGTTTATTACTTTAACCTTTCGCACGTTATGAATTATGCATTGTTGAAAATGACGACAATGACGAGTACATAAATATTGCAAAAAAATTAATTACAGGGAAGAAGTAAAAACTTGTCCATGCTCTGCTAGCTTATAAGAAATGCTGGAACTCTGGAACGCACAAGTACATACAGATTTGCTGCTCCTGAAGATTCTCAACTGAACAAAAACTTGTTATTATTAAGCTGTCCACAGCTTTATGTTGAAGTTCGCAAGAGTATGTAATAGGCAAACTATTGGAAAATTTGGGAAGAAATATCGCCAGAGCTCAATAAAGTCTTATTAGTTTTCCTTTTGCAAGTTTTTGTACGTATTTCATAGAAAACTTGTTTATTAGGCGTGTTGCAAAAGAATCGATCTTTGGTTCTCAGTAGCTCGTATTTGATTTGCATTGCAGGGTGTCTGAAACCTTATCCGTCCACTTTAATCGTTTAGATTAATACACAGACATTCCATTAGATTTCAGTTTTTCTAACAAAAATGATTAAGTTCCATCGTCTATTGTTATTTCTGTTAGTATGCAGTTTTTGTGTTGGTGCAGTTTTTGCAACTTGTTCTGGTCATCAAGGAAAGAGTAAGCGAATTATTCGGACTCCAAAAAGCACCTCTGAAGATGCAGGTATTGAAAGTGCAACTGAAACATTACAAGACGTTGGTGATGACGAAGAGGAAGATGAGATTAAAGAAGAAAGGAATCGGAAAGTGAAAAATGGGGAATTGTACATTCCAGACGATTACAACAAGTTCGAATTGCCCCGTTTGCAGGAGGATTTAGGATTAGAAAGCGATTCAGTCCCAGTGACGGTGTTTTTTAATATTCGGAGTATACGGGAATTTGACGAGTTCAAAGAGGTTGGTTCTTTTTAATATCAAAGATCATAACGAATCATAATCCATAAAGGTTACAATAAAGCTTAATAAAATAGTATTACTTAATGACTCATGTCTTAAGGAAATTGTGTTGGACGTGGATCTATTGGTACAATGGGTGGATTGGACACTGTTCAAAGCAGCTCGAACGCAGTACATCGAAAAAATATTGAGCCCAGTATTTTTGAAAAAAATTTGGAAACCGGACATTTACATGGACGACCTCAAATCTGTAGCTCAACCTGTTCTCATGGGACTTCCTGTGACTCTCAAGTTCCGACCGGGTCTTGGCCTTTTTTCATACACTTCACGAGTCACGATCAATTTAGATTGTCAAATGAATTTTCAGTATTATCCGGCTGATATTCAAAAATGTGATTTTGTCCTTAGAAGTTGTAAGTTTCATGAGTTTGTTTTTACCAGAAGATGACGAAAAATCTCGGATTCCCTTTGATTTATGATTCATGGATTAACAGACGCATACTACAGCACTGATTTACAATTACAATGGGTTGACCAAGGTGCATTCTTACAAAATTCCTACAACCCTAATTACTATCTTCAAGTTGGTAACGTGTTTACAGTGAAAGCGAGTGATCCGTTGAGTTCACTGCAAACTTTTTTCGGGGAACCGAGTAAGTTGATGCAAACATTTGTTGGAATTATCTTGATAGCTTAATTTTGATTGCGGATATGAAATGATTCTAATTCCAGATGCAACTATCGATGAACTTCATTTTTCCATCTTCGCAAGAAGAAAGTTAAGTTACCATTTAGTGCAAACGTACTTGTTCAGTTTCTTCTTCATTGTGACTGCATGGTTGTGTTTCCTCGTTCCGAAACAAATGGTGGAAACCAGGATCGGGATTTTGATGACGAACCTTCTCACATTGACTGCATTGTTTGCTTCCGTCAGGTAGTGATTTCGTATCTAAAAATAGCTCAATTTCAAAAATGTGATTAACAATATTGGTCGTATAATTAGATCCAGTACACCTGTTGTGAGCTACGTGAAAGCAATCGACATTTGGATGGTGTGTTGCATTCTGTCTGTGTTCATCATTTTGCTTTATTTCTCCATTTTCCTATGGATTAGGAAATACATAAAGAATCATAATCATGTCGAAGATGATTACAAGCTGGACGATCAAGTCAGGAGACCATCTATGTTTAGTTCCAGTCGAAATCCAGCGATGACACTTAAAATTGCAGACGCTATTTATAATTTCGTTGACAAATATGATTTTTTAATTTTTACCATTCTATTCTTGATTTTGGGGTTTTGGTACTGGACTTGGTTGTTCGTCACGTCCAAATACTTTGATTGGGTTATAGATCCGACGCATAACGTGATTGACAACGGTGTTAACGAAAATGTACTAGCAGAGAGCAGGTGAGAAGATGAGATGAGATTAGTAATGTAGTTATGTAGTCATATAATATAAGGTAATTTGTTAATATTTTAATTTGTGTTCAATTTATTGTTGCTCTTTTATCAATTTACGCTCGTACAACAAATTAAGAAAAGAATACTCGTAAAAATGTATCCGAGATTGTGCGTCAAGTGCTGCTTCCACGAGATTCGGTTCGCTCCGAAATGCACGCAATCCTCGCAATTCCATGTATGACCATATACGATCAAAATAGGTAAACCGCGTTTTATTAGGCATTTGACTCGTGTGGAACTCAACCAAAAGCTGGCCTAATGGTATTTCGTACGGGAAATCTGCTAAGATCCGAATGAGACTTGTGTATTCCCAACCTTCCACGTCCAATTTGACAATATCCACAAATTCGTCTTTGTGCGTTTTCATTGCTGTACTCAAAGTGATTTTGTTCTTCTTCGGGGAATCTACCGCACTTAATCCGAGTTTATGGAAGAATGCACGCCCAGGGTATTTCTCAAGTACCGTTTGAATCGCTTCTTCACCTTTCTCTACGGCAGGATCGAACATTCTAACGATGCAGTTTGTCAGGTCTAAGACGTCTTGCTCGAATGAGGAATCATCCTTCATTCCGAAGGAATAGATGACACAAGAGCGCATTTGAATTCGACTCTGCTCAACAATATTGGATAATCCGCAAACCCATTTCCCACCGTCACCAAGTCGTCCGATTCGCTCCAAAGTATGGGGACAACTGAAAGCGGGTGTGAAAAAGTCCCAAAACTCCCGGAGATCTCTCACTTCGTATGATATCGTGGACTTGTTTTCATACGTATCTAAAGCAGCTCGGCGCTTTTTTTGCCAACGTTCCCAAATCACCTCGGATTCTTCTAGACGACCTTCAAAGAAGGAAAGTACGGTTATGGAACAATCTTCCGTGTCAACCAAAATGTCAGAATCTCGCATTGTCTCCTCTCCGTTATTTAAAAGCTGAGGGAGTTGCCACTGTGGTAATTCTATTAACCATTAATCAATTAATCGATTAATCATTGAATCACTAAATCAAACTGTCACTAATTAAACTAACCCGGAAGCTGTTCCCAAAGGGCAGAGCTATTCATGATAATCACGTAATAGAATAGTGTTAGAAAAGTCCCTATCATAAGTATCGGACCGAAAAAGTTTCGACACAAAGTTGCCTTATTATTAATCATTGTTAATTATTAATTGTCATAAAATGTGGAAGTACACCAATTTTTTTTACTACGTCAGGACCACAGAGACCAAACTCTCTATAATATCATTTTTCATAAACTATGTACAAGTCAATGTAATTGCACTCGGCTTTCCAAAGCAATTTAACACAAGTGTGCAGAGATTTCCGTCCAACTGTGCAAATATTAGCAGTAGCGGTCTAGTTTTTCACCTATATGGATTGCATATAAACATTACGCTAAAAACTCTTCCATTTTTCCCAAAAAACTGTTTCATGACTCATTTTTCATGCTGCGCTAATATGACGTAATTTTCATACCACAAATGTCGACAATTTTGTTTACCCTGTTTGAACAAAACAAGTTAATATGACATTTACATTGGCACATTAAGCTTTGAATTTTATGTTTCATTGTTCATTCGAAATTAAACGCTTTGATGTAACTGCGTTTTGAAGACTTTTAATAGCAATAAAGGCACGAAAACAAAACACTAATGGAAAATCTCGATATAAAATGTTATGTGGTGCAGCTAACTGTGATTACTCAGTTTCAGCATACCTTTCGTTTTTTATTAACACTGTATACAGTCAGTACAGCGTTAGTAGTGATAACGAATAAAGGAACGCGTGAAACCAGAATTCTGTATTAGAGTAATAAGTTTTCATTTGTAACATTCATCATGATCAATTCATTGATTGTTGCCATCCTAATTTTCAATTTTGCACAAGTTGTATTGTCCGGTGGCTTTCGTCTTTGTGCTGAATCGTCAGAGACGAAGGAAGTTGATAAACAAAACTATTTGAAGGAATGCAAGGATATGAAACCTTTCGATTCAGCAGTGTCTCCTCAAACTGCTCAAAACCCATTTGTGATCAAATGTAAAAGGGTGCCGACACTTCATTTTATTCATTGTAAGGCTAATTTACTCGATTCGAACAAGCTATTCATTTTCATAGATATCCAATTAATCCAGTAGGAATTGGTTCGGGTTGCAATCTTGCAATTTGCAATTATTATAGTCCAGAGTCTCCAGAGATTTGGTCTTTTGTTCTGAATTGTTGTTGTACATTACAATAATTACAACATTACATAGGAGTAGGAGAGTAAGACATAGTGCGAAATTGATGTACCATTAATAAAATATTGACTAAAATTAAAGGAAATAACTTATAATTTTAAAATTTAGTTCATGTAAATGGGACAAACAGTGAGACGATTCAAGATTGGTACTTTCGGGTTTACCCTTTGGACTCTGCTGGGAACAAGAAGGATTTGTCGACAACAAAATGGCAGTACCGGGTCAAACAGAAAGATTACGACGGAAGTTTCATGTATTGTTGCGAAAACGAAGACACAAAGGTTCTTGTCATGAACGATTTTTGAAATGAAAACATAAGGATCATTTGAAATTACTTTTATGCTTATTAATTCCATAGTCCTTAGTTCGAGAAGGTCGTCCTTATGAGGTCACGAAAACGGATTTTGCAGTGGGAGTATATTTTATTCATGTGGACAAAGAGCCGAATGATGACGCATACAATCCGAAGCTTCTTGTGAGTTGGACTGTATTCGCCAATGACAAAACGTATTGGCAAATGGAGAAGGTTTTTGATTTCTCTAATAAGGACGCAGAGCCTTGCGAAGTAACGAACATTGGCTAATTTATTGATAAAGAGCCGAATGATGACGCATACAATCCGAAGCTTCTTGTGAGCTGGACTGTATTCGCCAATGACAAAACGTATTGGCAAATGGAGAAGGTTTTTGATTTCTCTAATAAGGACGCAGAGCCTTGCGAAGTAACGAACATTGGCTAATTTATTGATGCTAAAATACACTTGAATAATTTAGGTGTTGTTCTGATTTTTGAGTAAGAATCGTTCAGTATGTACGTTCTTTGGAGTCATATTATGATTCACGATCATAAAAAATGATAATAAAATCTGAGCAGCCTTATATAATTGTACTTTATAGACTTTAAATGTTTCAATATGGTTGATGGTGGAGAAAGTTGGGAATTGAGATATTGATCCCATTGGTGCTTAAGTTTTCGAGACTTTTCCCGTGCTCAAGAAATGGCAGTTTTAAAGTCGCAAACGCCTGGTAAATATGGTTGATGGTAGAGAAAGTTGGGAATTGAGATATTGATCCCATTGGTGCTTAAGTTTTCGAGACTTTTCCCGTGCTCAAGAAATGGCAGTTTTAAAGTCGCAAACGCCTGGTAATCGCATTTTTAGAAATCTTGAAAAGACAAAAGACGTAGTTTCGTACAGTATCTTTATGCTTATCGCACGCTCATTCCGTCATTCCTGAAAAACTGCATTCATACACATATCCATCATCCACGTAACGGCCTTGTAACCGAAGAAGCGTGTGCTTTGTTACGTAATTTTAAGACACGTAAAAGATAATACGATTAATCCAAGTTGGGGAACGGTAATCCGAAATCCTGTCGACGAAAATTCTGTTCGATTTAAATCGTCCTAATGACAACTGCTAAGGCATTTTCGGCATTTCGTCAGCACGTCCTCTTGTCTTGTATATTGCAAGTGTCGCCATTTGTGTGGGACAAGAAAAACCGTCGTTTAGCGAATGGGAGTCGATCAACAATTGTTCTATGGATTATCAATGCTTGTTCTACTATTTTGTATGGAGTGGGACGTGTGCTTGCATTTGTACAGACTGTGCAATCCTCAGAGTCAACCTTCAAAATGAAGGTGGAAGGAATTTTCCAGATTCTCGTAGGGACAACGGCGGTTGGGGTACTGTGCAACACATGGTTCCGGCGTGATGCCGTTAAAAGTGCGATGAACCAGCTTTTCCAGTTTTCTGATTTGCCAAATAGTAATTTTTGCACTTTAAGGATTTTGGAATTTTGAAATGTGAATAATATTTTTAGCACGGGAACTAATGCATTGTCTTTTCTCAAAGGTACGGGCTACGGCATAATTCATGGGAAACACAAAATGAGTCTAATGGAATTTGTTCAAAGGGTCATCGTTCCAGCTTCGTATGCAGCGGGTATCCTTCGTGGTTTTCGGTTCCTAAAAGCCCCATTGAAGAATGCATTGTACGCCCAAATCATCGCTCCTTTGAACTCTTCGTTAGCGCTCTACGCTTTCGGAGCCATGGAAGCTTTCGGAGGAGTGTACCGAATCAACCTCTTCGTCATCAACACAGGTTGGGTTTGCTTCTACTGCGGTTGCAACCGATTATGGATTCAGAACCTGAAAGACAAACCTTTCCCGCAAATGAGAGTACCGTACCGAGTTCTTCAAGTGTTCAACACTCTTGCAAATGATGCATTCGGAAGATTGTACTTGCCCCATTTCTGCAGCTCGGTCTTGGTCATGCTCATCGTCTCCACATTCCTCATCATTCGAGTGAGTTCCAAACTGGCTGTGATTGTTTGTCTCCTCATTTCCTTTGGGATGAAAGTCCTCATTAATGAAGCTGCCAAGATGAACTCGGAATCCAAAGAATTCCTTCACAATCTTCGTGGGAAACGACGCATTTATTGGCGTTTCCTTCGATCCTGTCAAGAGCTCAAGATGAAAGTTGGAACTGCTTTCTTCATCGATATCGGCTTCACTTTTACTTTCTTTAGCAATGTCATTGAATGTCTTATAAATCTCTTACTCCTGTCTTAAATAGTTACCCCTGTCTGCTTTGGAACATTTGGAACCCATATACTTATTTAATTATTAGTGTATTATATTATGAAGTTAAATTGTAGAATATAGTTTCTCTCTTGCATTTAAAAATTGAATAGGCTTTGGAATTTGCGAATTTTATATTAAGTAATAAGGATTAAGAAATTAAGATTAAGGATGATGAAGGACGAAGGACATTGCTTTGCAACTTCAAGGACGACGTCAAAAAGAGAACAAGCTACACAAACAACACAAACACATTTGATTCCTTAAGAAGCAGACACGACCACACGACTGACAAATTTTTCTTGCCATTTTTTGTTAATCGTCTGCGATCTGTAAAAAACCTTACCTTCATTGTAACATTGTTATGATTGTGACTAATTTTCCACGAACAAGAATAAAGATTGTAATTGTACTCGTAATGAACAGAAAAAGAACTGTAGCGTCTGCTACCAACGCAAGCGACATCATGATTTCTTGAGGGAAAATTTATACTAGCAAAAAATAGTAGCTCAAAAATTTTGCGATTGATGAAATGGATAAGAAAAAAACATAATTTCCCTATCTAATCAACTAATCATGCATTTGGATCAAAGGTAATATAGTGTAACACTGTACAGGATTCAAGTCAATTGCTAATTACTATTCATTTAATGGAAAATGCAAGTTAGTGAGACACGAAACTGACGTTTATTAATTGCCCAGTCATCAACGTGACAAATTGTTCCGAGCATAATGATTATTTTTGGATTTTTTATTTTTAAGATGAAGGACGGAGAAAGAAAAGTGCGATTTTTATTCAAAAGGTTTCCAGATTCTCACAGTTTCGCACCTTTTGGCCATTAGACTATTAACGTAACCTAAATTTCTAATTGCTTTTGCATTTGAAATGACTAGGGAAGACAATTAATATAACGTATTTTTGTATGAAAATAGAGAGAGGACGTTATATACGTTAATTGCTGTTAGCAAATGACCATTTTTGCACTTTATATTGATTATGGTAATTATCCTGAGAGATTATATTAATCCTTTTTTGAATGAATGACGGAATCGGGGCGGGCGAAGGTGAGGTCGTGTGAGATGACCAAAAGGCACACGTCAGCATGAGACATTGGACACAATGGACAGACTGACTGACGTGAGACGTGGAAAAGTCTTCTTTTGTGACTAATGACCCTTTATGATAAGACTTATTGTTTCACTCATCCAAATGACCAAATGTGGAGTACAGCAATTGCTTTTCTATATTTTGTACACGTAAGCGTTAGTTGTCAACTGATAAAAGTGACTTTTATGACCAATTACAAAGTTGGATGTTTTCATGACGAAGGGTCGAGGGAGGGAAACAAATCGCGTCCAAGTCCAACTCTTGTCGGAATGTCGCACGCATTTCTCTCACCTCAAATGTTCACTTGATAAACTCAAGAGACTTGAAGGGGTTCACTCTCATCGTCATCGACACTTTGTCTCAAGACGCGACTGTTGGCGGTGCTTTGCTTTGTTGCTTTCTTCTTCTCTAAAAGTCGAAGCTGTTAGCTTTTGTTTGTTGTTTGTTTTGTCTTTCTTCACTATGGTCCATTTCTGTCACCACTGTTGTTCTTCTTAATTTCTAAACCATCAACACGTGGACGTTTCCAATTGTTTTTGTGCCTTAGTGCTGCGCTGTGATTCAAAAACGGATCAACTTAAGTAAGCCGTTTAATTGTTTCCATTTTAAACTCTTATAGTTTCATTTTATACATATTTAAGCTGTATGCAGCTGTATGATGGAAATGGACTAATGAAATGACATAAAATAAATGACGAGTATAAAATATAATTGTGCTGAAATTGTGTGGTAAATTGTGCATTAAAAATTTTTATTTTTGCAGTGTAGAAGCATGCAAAATTCGGTTTATCTGTTGTCAACCGTTTTAATAGTGGTTGTTTGGAATGTAAATGGTCAATACCATTATCCGGTTCCACCGCCACAATACCAGCTCACTTACCCAACAAGGCCGGTTTACACCGTTCCAGGTAAATTGCAAAATTGACCCTCTTATTAATTTGAATGGCAATCAAAAACTTTGTAAACGAAAAACTGAACGTTGTTACAACCAGTTTAGTATCATTTTGAAAGCGTGTAAAAAGTAGTTGTTCGTACCAACGCAGTAGAAAGCGTCAATCGTCATAATGTCATTGATGAGAGCCCGTTAAGCTCTATTACTTAATTAAAGCATCCCAATTGTGATGATTAAGACTTAAGACCCCTGTAGCGTTAACATATTGCTTTCGCGGGTCATCTTTGTGATTGACCTACTGAAACAACAATGATGTACAACAGCAACAACTTATGTCTTGGTGTTATGTTGTGCTGTTGACGATTTTGGATTACATGACTTTTGCGACCTTTCCTGAGCAAACTATGTGATTTGCGATCACTTGCACCTCTCTTTACCTCAATCACAGCAAAAGTCTCGTATGAGAAATTACGCAACCGGATTTTGTCTTATCGTCCCTAGCCTAGTTTAATACCAAGCAAAGAGCGGTGGACAGGGTCTTTTATCGTAATATCACCTTCCCACGCTTCGCTTCAGCGCGCGGCGACTCTTTTCGTTACACAAAAGGCACAGAAATATCATTAATTTATATAGTTAGTGCAAAACCATGCAAATCCATTATAATTTATAATACACAACACACGAAATAATGCACATAGGTGCAGCACACTTCAGTCTGAAAACGGCGGACGCAATTTGTTTAACCATCATTTTTATTCCATAACTCTTGCATATGTGTGCATATATTTGCAAATTCTCGCCAAATGATGTAAAAAAGATATGCAATTCAATGGAATGGAATGAAACTGCAATTCGCTGCTATGCATGAAAGTATGGGTTGAAGAAGCTTCGCTCTGAGCTCAAGCAATACTTAAGTCTGTTTAATTATGAATTAATGTTGATTTTTCTTTGTATAGAAAAAGTACCAGAAGAGAGAGTGACCCCGGCACCGCGTATTGAGGGTAGATCAATTTTCCTTCTCATGCTTTGTAATGTTTGATATATACGTACATAGCTTGTAACTGATGTGTTTTTGTGTAATACACATTTTACAAATACTGATGCATCCAATTTTCTAGACTCTCTCATTCATTAATTCATTATGTTAAATACATTCGCTAATTGTTTGTTTTTATGTTAAAAATATCCATGACCTAGTTCCTACATTGACGACACCAGAACCTCAAATCGTTGAGCGGATAGTTTACATCCCTGATGATCACTTGGAGGCAGATGACGAAAAGGACCGTAAAATCCGGGACCAAGATGCACTCTTACAAGATCAAGATAAAAGGATTGGGAATCTGGAGCAAGATGGGAAAGACAAAGAAGCCAAACTGAACGATCAATTGGAAACTATAAGAACGTTGGAAGAGGAAATTAGGAGATTAAGAGGGAAACCGGATTTGGGAGCTGCGCTTGGAGATAAAATTATTGAGCTGGTGGAAGAACAGAAACGACAGGCTGCGGAGCAAGGAAATCAAGGACAGGAGGAAGAAATCATTAGAAGAACGCAGGAAGAAAGGACAACGACAACTGTCGGAGGAGGAGCAGAAGACAATCGAGCTGGTGTCGAAGGAAGTCGAGGATCTTCGTTTAGACAAAGTAGTTCTTTTTCAAGTAGCAGCAGTTCGAGTTCCCGAGGATCGGGAAGTAGTGGAAATACTGGAAATTTAGATGGGCTGACTGATGAAGAATTGGCAGCTGGAAGACGTACGGGTGCAAGTCGAAGCAGTAGTTTTATGTCCAGTAGCTCAAGAAGCTCCAGTAGTCGTGGCAGTGGAAGCAGTACGAGTCAAAGTAGACTGGATCCTGTATTTGCATCTGGGTCCAGTCGAGCTGGTTCTGGCTCCAGTCGCTTCAAAGATGATAGAGACCGTGACCGAAACTCAGCACGAGATCGCAAGAAGAACTTTGATCACTTGAGTAATTTCCGAGAACGAGATTACAATTCAAGAGTTACATCAGCGTCTAATAAGGACAAGAGTTTCGTGTTACAAGAACGGGGTTCGAATGCGAAAGATTCCAAAATTGCGGACAGGGAGCGAGATCGGGATTTCCGAAACCGAGATTTTCGGGATAGGGACAATGATCGTTTTGGCAGTTCATCATCCAGATCTTCATTTTATAGCAATAGTAGACAATCTTCAGAAAGCAATAATAACAACAGAAAAAGTCTGTTTGACCCCGATTCGGAATTTGACCGTCGCTTTCGAGAATTAGACAAGAAAGCAAGCGAACTTCGGAGCGTTGTTGACTTTGATACCGGACCATTTGAGTACCGACGACAAGAAACTTTCACCCGGAAAAAAATCGGAGACAACTTTCCAACCACGTCAACCGCTAGCTTTAAGAAAACCGATGATAACAACAAATCTTCTTTAAGAACTCGCTCAGACCCGGATGAACCTAGTGACGATGAAAGTGACGAAAATATTGACGACGACCCCGGGCTACGAGGAAAAGACTCGTCAACACTTTTACCTGGTGGTACATTTGCAGCGGCTTCGACCCATGCATTAAAAATCTTGACTCCACCTCCTGCTAAGGGTAACTCAAAGACCCTCAAACCGTCCGCATTACGCTCAAGAACATTACGACACAATCCAAATCCGAATTCCAATACCAAAAAATCTCCGGAGGAGTTTATTAGCGAACTTCTCGGCAGCTCGCCCACGAATCAGTTTCCTCATCTAGTTCGAACGTCTGAAACAACATATTTCAATCGAGCAGTCGGTTCCAAAGCGGCAGTCGGGTCATTGTTCAGGTCACCCGCAGGTCAAGTAGCATCCCGGACTGATTCAAAACACGCTGGAACACGATCTTCCCTTTGTCGCAAGTTACCCTCGGGTGTTCAAACCTGCACTCCAGTGTAAAGATTTTTAGGTATCTCAATAATACACTGAGGATATAATACATAAGCAAGATACGGCATGAGGACGTAGTTTTGTCTTGTTCTTTTAACTTTTCTAAAAAATGAAAAATGTTACATTTTAATTTACGATTATTAAAGGTAAAAGATAAAGTTGCACATGGTCACACCAGTCCAATTAAGATTTTTATAGGTTTGGACTGAATCCAAGTCGCATTTTGAGACTTGACCTTCGTGACGGAAGACCATTAATGTTTTGTACTATTTTTTAAAGACGGTTTCAAGTTGTTGTCACTCACACAGTCAAATATAAATGCGCAGAGAAGCAGACAACTGAACTATAGCTATGTATACACTATAAAAATGATAAAATGCGAACTCTAAGGTAAACAATTCAAACTATGATACGTATAATACGTATACACACAGTATTTCATACCTGGTTTAACTTAAGTACATAGCTGAGATTGTAAACGTAGATTACTCACGACACAATTGTCATGATTGTGAATCGTAGATGGGAGTTTGAGTGTGACGAGTATATTTTTATACCAGTTTAATAAAATAACATTGTAGGAAAGGGAAGGGAATTTTCATACATAAAAGGACTTTGTTTATTAACTCACTCGATGTACTTGTAACGTTGTAAGTTGTAACGTTGTTTTCTGTAACACCTTTGCTCCTTTGCCTTGCTACTCTCTGCTGTGACATGTGAACGGAAAATAAAATGTGAATCTCTGTGTTTATAAGTTGCGAATTTAATGTTTCATACTTATCCCATGAGACACTTGAGACTTTGAGAATGTCTTGTCAACAATGCATTAAGTACAAGTCCCATTCATGCTATGACACGCTATAACCCCTTGAACAATGTAGAGAACTTGCTGTGGGTACATAAATTACAACCTACAATTTCCATTAGATTCTCACATTTTTATAGTATACAAAACCGCAAAAGTACCATCTCAATTGTGGCTCATGATGACTGCTCAAGGGCATTTTGACAAAGGAGTAATTCTGTGAGTGACTTGGACAAATGAGGAGAGGATTGCCGATAAAAATTCTTTGTAATCGCCTTTATTATCTCCAGACGTATCCATTACTGCATTCATGTTTACTAGACTTCATCACCTGAACGAAGAAAGCCAATTAGCAATCAAATGAGACCATATGAAACTAATTTTAGCCCATTTTTTCCATTTCGTTTCCTTTACATAATTGGCTGAAGTGGCCGACAATTTCAATTTACTTGACTCATAAATGTCAGAGGAGGAAAAATCGAAAGTTAAAACGTTGAATGCT
>JABASF010002139.1:0-16504 GCA_019776145.1 Harlomillsia oculata
AATCGAAAAATTCCATTCGGTTCTTCATTGGTTCATCGATGGGCCCTTGAGTTCCACGGTCAGCGTTGATAAACTGCATGTACTTTATTGGCATTCCGCCTGGTTCCACTTTGTCCCATGTAGTGCCTTGGACCTGCAGTTTGGACCTTTAAAGAACAAAATGTCAAGATGTCAGATGATCAGCATGTCGGGTCAACTGACAACATGTCAATGTTTTTTGCACTTACTCATCTCTAGCAAACTGAACCCAAAGCTTTACAAGCATGACAGACTGTTGATAGTCCTTGTGGCGTTTGTCAATTGTGACTGGACGAATCTTGAAGAACAATGGTAAATCATCCATATGACAAACTCCCAAATGCTTGGCTTGTTGTCCCAACACTTTCTCCTTGAACAAATCTCCCAATTTCTTGACAGCGAAACCCGGGAAATTGTTATGCGCATCGAAAAGGTCCACTAAAGTAGCTTGACCTTGGTAATTGTTGTAGTATGCCCAAACGGGCCCATACATACTTTGCACTCGGATGGATTCATGGGACGGGTACATCCAAAACCGGTCCGAGAAAAGATTCGTGAAATTCTCGAATTGATTTTCAAAATCAACTTCTCCGCTCTCGTTCAAGTAAAACTTTTTCATTCGGTTCGTTATGTCAGTACGGGTTTTGTCGTAAACCAAGTATTTTGGAGCGACAGCGTCGAATTCATTGTTGATTTTTTCAATTTCTGTCTTGTTGTTTTTTATTCTCCCGGAAATGACGAGACCTTCTTCAGAATTGACTCCCTGGAACCAACAAAATGTCCAAAAACTCATTAATTTTCAAAATTCCAAAATAGACGTGCAGAATAATCCCGAAACCCAAATCCTACATTTGCTTACAGTCATCCAAGGTAAGTTGGCTTGCTTTCCTTCCAGAAGGATACTATAGGGATGTTCTGTGAGGAAGGTGTCTTCTTGATCCTTATGAGTAAATTCGACACTTGGTCCGAAAAAGTTAGTGAGATCCTTTGAAATTGATTTCGATTCGTAATGAGCTTCCATGATAGCGTCCACATCCGTTTCCCTCAAGCAGGTAACCATCTCTTCATTTGTTTCCACTGAGCAGTTCAGTTTCTGAGCCAATTTCTTAGCTGCTTCCAATGGCCGGGGTTGCAAACTGAAAGGTTTAATTGCTGACCCCGACATGGAAATCCCTTTGTGGAACAGTCCCTTGGACATTGGTGACATCAAATGATACTGGACTGAGCCACCGCCGGAACTTTGACCGAACAGTGTCACTTTGTCTTTGTCTCCTCCGAATTTGCCAATGTTTTGTTGCACCCATTTCAGAGCTTGGACTTGATCTTTCATTCCCATGTTACCCCTTACGAGACCATCCTCCGTATTCAAAAATCCTGTTCAATACAAGGTTCAGGGACGCCATCAACTTTCCGTGTACCTTATTTTACACGATCCAATTGAACTATATGTGAAGATAATTTACCTAGTGATGCCAAACGATAATTAAAAGTGACGAGAACAACGTCATGGTCCATAAAATATTCTGGTTGGTAGGCATTCGCAGATCCATGTAACCAGTCTCCGCCGTGGATGAAGACCATGACCGGAAATGGAGTCGGACTCACAGTTCCGCTTTCGTGCTGTATAGTTCAAAAATGCTTTAAAGTAAATCTCATAATCTTCAAAAGGTCAAGACGGTAAAAATAAAAATATGATCATCATACTCTGGGAGTGTAAACATTAATGAAAAGGCAGTCTTCACTTCCTTTGACGTCTTTTTTGTGTCCGTCGTACTGAGCGCAGACTTCTCCGTATTCGGTGGCATCTTTGACCTCATCAAATTTTTCAGGTGCTTGCGGTGACTAAAACCCGAAAAAAATATTTTCCTAATCTATTCATTCTATCACAGCATTTGAAAGGTTAAAAGGTATGAAATTGTAAGAAATGAATAACAATTACAACGACTGACCTCAAAGCGCAATGGACCAACCGGTGGTTTTGCATATGGCATTCCTACGAATCCATAGTATTCACGTCCATTTCGGGCTTCGTCGCTGTATCCTGTAAACGGTTTTTATATAACGGTCGTAAATGTTAATTCCAAGTAGTTAATTTGATATTAATGCAACGTGTATAATATGTTTATACCTTTTACTTTTCCTTGCTCAATTTCGACTGTGATTCCATCAGACCTTTTCGTTGGAATGATATCAGTATTTTGAGTCTTTTGGCGATGAGCCACGGCGGCGGCGGCCACAACAGCACCCGCAGCCAAGACCGGTTTCGGTGGTCCGGCCAAAGGAGCCGGTTGTTGATTAGCAGCAGCAGCGGCTGCCCCAATCACAATAGGTTTTGGTGAACCGCCCGGAAATGGCAACTTTGGTTTTGGGATTTGAAACTTACGTTCTTCCGGGTCGTTCCCAGTCGTCAACGCTGTACACGAGACGAAAATCACGACAAGGAGAAGAAAATGTCGTGGCGACATGGTCGCAACAACGTATCACAATATTTTGGGGCGACTTAAGAAATATGAAAAAAAGACGTAAAAGTATTCTGAAGAAGGTTATGAGGAGAAGAAGAAGATCCCAAAAGAATTGTGAGACGCGTTGAATGCAAAACCGGCTCTTTTTATACTGACATTTGGTGATTTACTCTGGACAAAAAAAAAACAAAAGGCAATTTATTTTCTCCGTGGTTCATTTTATTGCTGACGGCTGGAGAAGACTAATAATCTATTCTCTTCTGGAGAATGAAAAATGAAGGCGTGCTGTGCCATCGGCACATCATCTTCGTCATGTTCGCCTGTCAAGAACCTATGTCGAGGTTGACTGGTTTTTTCATTGTGCGTGTAATGGTAATGTCAAACCCGCATCTCTCAACCACAAAGCGAAAATAAATTATGGGTAACAATGTCTTGTGCAAAAATTGCAGTTTGCAAAAGTACTAATTTGGTTTTTGACTTTGGGTCGAAAGGGAAAAGTCAAACTTTTTCAACTCTCAAGCGTGAAAGAACCACTTACAAAACCACTTGTTCATAAAATTGTCGAAAATGATATGCAATGTGCTGCTTTTATTATTTTAAACAAGATTTTTCATTTTTCTTCAGTGTACGACAACAAATCCGAAATCCGAATTTTAGTTTTTGGCAGGTTGCTCACGACACTTTTTTCGTCGTCCGTATACTTAAATCCCCAAGATTCGTACATTGGGAATAAATCTTGTCCGACTGCCTTTGAAAATATTTGGATCCACAATGTAGGGAGGGCAGTGTCACCTTTGACCTGATCAGGGTCACGGTATATGCTGAACACTCGCTTGTACGCATCCCATCCGAAATTCTGTTTGAGTTGGAAGTACGGATACAGAGCAAGTGCAAAGTTCAATTGTTTTGGGTCCGTCCCCTTATCGATGTAACCCTGGATCGCTGTTCGAAGGACATCCTGTTTGAAATCTGCTCGGACTGAGGACAAAGGAACTTTGAGTAGAGTGTCCATGTTATACATGACGAAAACATTGTTGGTCACTTCGCCCACGACGTTCCAAGTCCATTTGTCTAAACAGTACAATTTAAGACAGTTGTTACCTTTGAAGAACTAGGTGACCGAAAAATATGACCTCGATACCTTCTTGGAAGTTGTGTCCTATTTCATGGAAGAATGACCAACCCCAACCGTCATCAGGTCCTGTCCCGACCATGGACGCCTTTGATGTATTGACATAAGCTTGAACAGAGTCCATTCCTGATACGATAGGATAACTCGCATGCATGTACCCCACACTAGGCTGGACATCCGGGAGCATTCGTTGGGTCACTAACTGGTCATCGGGAACTCTCCCAAAGTCAACATCGGAGGCAATGACGCTGTCCCAAAATTTCAACGGGATTGTAGGATCGTCAAGTGAATTTAGAGCTGTACTTGGCAAAGTAAGGATCATTTTATCGGTCCCAATTTCGCCCCATGCTCCGGGGAAGCTGCGAATTTTCTTTTTCCAAGCTGTCCGGTCAGTGTGACCTTTCACAAACCAGGGAGCCTTCACAACCCCGTCCACTGTTAGAGTTATCGGACTCATATCGTTGTAAACCGGGGTTCTGACATACAACAATCCGCCAAAGAGCGTGTTAATCCTCAATTGGTCAGTGTCGATAGTTAATGGTATGGTTTCGATCCGAAAAACAACTGGACACCGGTGAAAATTGGTGCTGTCTTCGTCAGTGCTATCGAAACCAAGAACATCGGTATGCGACCCTATTTGAATAGTTGCATATTGAGCTAATGTAGTCACCGGGGTCTTTGATGACACCGAAATAGAAATGACCTGTCCGGGCGGTACATAAAGACCAGTAGAATGAAACGCAGTAATGTTGTAGCCCATTGGTGACGCTACCGATTTCAAAGGCCCGTCCTTCAGTTCAATGTCACGAATTCGATGAGGAATGCTTCGACTAAATCGATTACGACTACGACCGTTCTTCATGTTCCTTGGCCGTGGATTGATAGTGACGGTCTGAGTCGACGCAGAGCTACTGTCCACATTTCCTGGAAACTCGGAGCTACACGGGTGACTTTTAATTTCCTCCGGTTCCTTCAGATATGGGGACAAATAGGTGTCAATATAAATTCTTTGTTTGTCCAACATGGAAGTGACCGGGTTTTCATTAGTCGGAATGACTTTTTGACCTGCAGAGTCAATGTCGCTGAGAATCATTTGTGGCAAAGTCGCACTTTTCGGGACGACTTTTAATCCATGTTTCAGTATTATTAGGTACATGTTAGCTGATTCAGAAGTTCGGTTTAATGCTGTATTGGTTGTGAACACAGGCCTCAGTTTCGTCCACGCTTTGACCATATTGATGCTGTCACTATCACCCGCATCTGAAGTCAAGTAAGCAGCTTCTACCGAATCTTGTGGGGTCCATCGGAACCCTGCGACGTCTTGAACAATCACATTACCCGGGTACGTGTCAATGTTGTACATTGCGTCTGCATATGGGTTCCCGGATAGGAACAACGAGCCTCCAGAAGTCAAATAAGCCGAGAGAAGTGACGCTTGTGAAGTTGTCAGTTTCCCAACGTCACTGACAATTATCATTTGGTACTGATCCAGTGATGACATTTCATCCGCAACGGTACCGTACGCAAAGTCGTTTTGGGTAAGGAATAAGGGTAAATCTGTCGTTTTGAACGTTCCGAACAAACCGACTTTGACTTCATTCGGCGAACGTGAACCAATGAGCCATTTGAAAGCTTGAAGACAAAAGTCTTTGGATTCGTCATAGGTTACATCTGCAATTATTATATTTTAATGACCTAGATTCTCCATTTTAGACACCTTTAAATAATTTTTTCGTACCAGAATCGCAATGTTCTGTTTCACCAAATGCAATGACCCGACCGTCCTGCGCCCGGGCTGCGACCGAAATCGCGTTGTAACGGTAGCGGCTGGTATAAAGTTCTTCAGCATCATATGCCTCAATGCTATTCGACGTCATCAAAACTGTCGCTGTGTCACTGTAAACGACGAATGATGAAGCTTTCGGGGCACTTCCTGTTGACTGAAACCCGGTGATAGCTTTCATAATGGCAGTTCTGTCGTCACCACCATCGCCACCGTCGACAACTTTCCCGACATTTTTCTGGTCCGGTCCAGATTTGAATTGAAACGACAATTTAATTTCTTGTCCCAATGTACCTCCTTAAAACATGAAAAGTACTTAATGAAACAAGAAATACTTATTGAAAACTTCGTTATGAAAAATTCTTACGTGTAATAATTAAAGTTAAAAATGCAACCACGATGAATGCAAGATTCATCAGTGATACTGGGAGATGCATTTTGCATGAATGACAAAACTATGAAAAAGTTAAAACTGAAAGTGCTTTTATGGATTTCTTTCCATAAAAAACATTTTTGTTCATTGTTGTCTCACGTGTCGTTCCGATTACGTCTCTTTATATGCAAAATTATGATTTACAATTCAGTTGCGGTTGAAGAAACGGACACAACGCCCTCGAAATTGGGTTGACTGTGCAGTTTTTCATGAAACCATTTATTTACTTTATTTACAATAAGCATGTAACAGGAATTTGCAATTTTGTGGTATTTTTGCAAAAAGCATTGTATAAACGCCAAGTTGAAATTATTTTTGGAATTGTTTATATTAGTTGGTGATTAATATATTATCAGTTTTAAAAAACTTTATTATGAATTGTTTTGTTGGAACTTGGAAGTTCGAATTAATTCAAAAAAGTAAACTTGTAAACTTTATTATATTGGTAGCAATCCAAAAATTTCGAGAAGAGAATAATGGACCCGGGATAGAATATAGTAATGGGTTTTTGACATGATCTGGCGATTGACATTACATGGTTTTAAGAGCCATCGGCACATTGACGTTGACCAAATCTGATGAGGCTGGTGTGGCTCAAGGTCGTAATAATCAAAGAACCAGTTTGGCAGGACCTTCAATATTAATATGAACAAATATACTAGAGAAGTCAAGTCATAAGAATCCTCTTCGGCATATCGACAAAGTACAAACGGGCTTATGCTTCACGCTTCAGATCACCTCCGGAGATGTGCTCAGCCGTCAATCTGCCCTGGAGATTTCACGAACAACATGCACCGCCGACCTGGACCCATAAAAATTACTGATGACGTGAAACTGAGCTGGAACCTGGCTGGAACTGGAACTCAACTCATCCTTCAACGGAATGCACCTTCCTATCCTAACCTGACTTGCCTTGCGAAGCAGAAATCCTGAACGGGTTTTGCTTTGCCGTTGATAAGATGTAAATGTACGAAAATGTGCCAAAAAGTATGCAATAATACGAACGAATGCAAAACGAAAATCTAAATATATTTTAAAACAGGCTGCCAATCAAAATTTTATTTCCAGAACAAGAATCCCATTGGAATGATAAAAACATCCAGATAAAATCTCATCTTGCACTGCAACGAGCGAAACGAGCTTCAACGGATATTCTAACCAGGGAATTTTGCATGGATGATGGACAGGAAAGGGAAGCATTGCTAAAAGGTCAAGGGTTTACTACGGGAGATGTTGGTTCAAGGTGAACAAATTTGTTGATTTGTGGTTTTTAGTTGGTGGTTTGTTTTTGGTTTTTTTGTAATCCTGCTCCTTACACTATGCCCAAAGACGACAGTTGTTACATTACGTCTAAGGACTACTTCTCATGTTTCCGGGTAGAATATGAAGATCCGGGCATTTACTTCTTGAAGTAGTAGTTGTAGTATGGGTAGCCATATCCGTAGGTGTATGGGTATCCAGCATAGCCGGAGTAACCGGAGACAACTGGAGCAGAGTAGGCGTAGGCGGAGTGGGCATAGGTGTATGGGTAGTAGCCGGAATAAGTTGGGTACACCACTTGGGCAGCGGCGACGGCCAACACGGCGAAGAGAGCCACAAGAACCTGGACAAAAATTCAAATCAAAGTGTTAACGAAATGCAAGTCGGGTCACGAACAAAGAACCCAGCGAAAGACTAACTGGGGGAAATAAAAACGGCTCGGACGAGCAAGCTTTCACAGAGACGGGGCAAGGTGAGATTTTGATTGAAACTTCGATACAAAGTAAAACGGAAACTTACAAGCTTGTTCATCTTGAGGATGAGGGTTTTTGGGAGGTTGTGTGAGAAAGATTTAGAAATGTTTTGCGTTGCAAACAAAACGAGAGTAAAGAAGCGTTGGATCCTCCAGCACTATTTATACGAAGAAGAGTGAAGGCGTCGTGAAGATGCCACACCTGGAAAATCCGGTCTCTGGGCTCCGCTGATCATTCTGGATTGAGCCTGCTTCTTGCAAGATAAAAAAGAGTCAATTACTATCCGCAAATCCACACCAAGCAAAAGTGAGATCGTGTTGTGTGAAGTCAACACTGAGATGAGCAACGTATAGCATCAACAGATCAGCATATCAGCAGCTCGCAGCATCCCTGTAGTGTGGACTGTGTGGATAGTGTTGACCTGTCTTGAGATGGGAGGGTTTTCGAGTTCTTACGTAATCCTCCGAATTGCACGATCTTGTCCATTCCATTCCCACTTTTGATTGTACAGGAGAGCGAAAAACCAGGTTGAGGAGCGGACTCGCCACTCACAACCACTTTTTTTGTGCAAAAAGAGAACATGACATGAGGAAAGTCGTAAATTGGCACACAGGATTTTAATATTATGCACAATCATCTTTTGAGTCGTCTAGAAAATTCCACTTGATTTTTGGCTTTTGGGAGGAGGATCATCGAATCATCCAAAAATGAACCGACAGCTTGTTTTGAGCTTTTATGTAATAGCAAATTAATTTTTGCAAAGTCTAAGCATAATTTTTATCTTGTAATATGCTCAAGTGCTAAGGTTTTGTTCAAGGACATGAAACATGCAGTTTTAAAAAAATTCGTTCCATTTTTATTCTTGCTTTCTATTCCCTATTTTTGAATTGAGATCATTTTTTAAGTGAACTTGTCCACAATTTTTCTACCTTAATGACGTCAGAAGTCCAGAACATTAGTTACGTTTGCTTTATTTGGTAATTAGTATTTTATCATAGCATGGCCAATGCACCACAACGACTCGCTTCAATTGTCGTCAGCACCATCAACATCAACGATGTTTCATTGTCGTCATCAATACTCTAAACAACAATTGGATACACTGACCTGACACAAGTTGGCTGACCTGTGAGCCTTGACGGAAACATTTTTGCATACGTACGTTCACCCATAAGCAAAAAAGAGTGATTGTTGCAGACGAAAAGGTGCAAGGCATTACGTTGCTTTGTTGTGTACGTTTGAAATGGCCAGTGCGTGCGTGTGTCCCTGCCCAAAACATGAGCAACAAAGTCAACGCACTGCACGCACTTTTTGCAACACATTTTGGACAAATGAGAAAAGGTTCCTTGCTGTCAGCATGTTTCATTGTTGTTGTATACCTCTGAGGCAAAAAGATAAGGCCAAGTTGAAGATTGATGAAGCCAGCAAAAAATTAATTTCAATGAAGAAGTCAGTGTTGTTGTTGTTGCTGTCTTTATGATTACGCAATCCTGTGTCCACGTTCTCAGTGCATGCAAGTGAATGCTATCATCCAGTCGATCCAGTATTCCAGTCTCTTTTATTCTAATGAGGATTTGAAATATTGCAGGATGTGTATTTTTAATTTTTTGTCTAATTCTAAAAGTCTAAAATCTAAATGTCTAAAAAATACTAAATTGTATTCGAATTGTGATCATTGGTCAATTTATTAATATTTTTGTTTTTTGGTATAACATTTAAATGACACGTTCGGCAAAAACAGGAAAGGCGTTGTATTGTATGGACATTCACCCATATAAACCCGGGTTTCAGACTTTCGGAGAGTACAGAACCAGAGTCTCATTTCGACTCGTCAATGTCAATAATATCAATAATCAATGAATCAACCGACGTTAACGATGTACCTTTAATGCTTTAATAATATTTATTGAATTTGAAATGCCTTCAAAGTTTCCTTCGACGCTACATTATTGACAGTATTTCTAATTCATTATAGCAAGATAGCAACTTATAAGTTTAAAGTGTTTGTGGTTCAACGAGAATAATTTTAATTCATCAACAATTTCACTAGTCGACTACATAAATTAATAATTAAGTGTTTACACCATAACATGAAATAACGAAAATTCTGGAAAAACCATGAAACATGGGGCTGGTCAACAATTGTAACTTTACTCTCCAAAGAACCAAGTGCTCATTGAGCGATTAGCTTTCTTACATGGTTTGCTCAAATGCAATGGAATCAGGCCATGATGACTATTTTCAGTTTCTTCTTTAACGCGTTGATCAAATAAGTCTATACACAGCAAACAAACATGTTAAATGTGATCTTTTGTTTTTTATACTAACGGATGGTAAAATAATAGGTTTACTGAATTGTGGTGGGAAAGGATTTTCCAGACGAATGCCCGTGAAGTGAGTAAACATTGACGTATCGCAGAACGACTCCAAAAAGGCTTGCACTTCTTTTGATTCCGGACAACTTAAAAATGAATATTTCTAAATAAAACCACAATGATGCATATAAGTTATTTTTTCATGTACGACTTACTGTCGGGAATTCAAGGAATTACGAATATTACGAAATCATTTAATTATTGGGAAATCGAATCGTACAAGAAATACTCTATCTCCATTGAACTGCCCAACGGCATGATCTGCATGATGACCCAAGGTCACCACAAACATACGAATGAAACATTCGCTAATGAGAACATGTTTTGGATACACCGACGGTGACTTTTTGGAGAACTTGAGTACGGTTTGAAAAGCATCCAGTAGCTGTTCACGAATTCTTTTTGGTAAAAGTCCATCTTCGTCACCAACACAGCTTATTACCTTGTTCTTGTCCAAATCAACAACGATTCCCTACGATACGATTATATATACAATAAATATAGTACAAAACCAGCTTAATGTCATATATGACATGAACAATGATTGAATTACTCACTTCCTCCAATGTGTTATTCCAGGGAGATTGAGAACTACACAAAATGCCAATAAGAAAGGGTGCGGGTGCGTCCAGGACGTCGACCATGTCCAAAGGAAGGATCGGAATGAAAGTATGCTGCCAACTGAACGGGTATAACATGGACTCCAGTGCTTCGACACATAACGAAACTTTGCTGCAAATATAAGCCAAAAGGTCAATTTCAAGGTCAACTTCGAACGAGGAATTTTTTCTTTTCAAAATAACAATACCATAAGGATCGGCTCGTGAGCACAATTTTACGTTCGCAAAGAAGACAGGCGAAAAGCTTCAACACAATTTTGAGATCAATTGTTGACAACAATGTGTCCAATTCACACTCGTCAAGTCTATGATCAGGCGAACGTCGAAATGTCGTTGTAGCAAAGCGTTCCTGAATAATAACACTTTCTCCAGGTTTCGGGAAAGGGTTCGCGAATAATTTACCTAACCAATCATGCCATTTCGGTTCACCATGTCGCGATGTAATTTCACGAAGTACCTGTTTTAAACGCACACAAAATATCTATCATGTCATTGTTGTAAAGTGTTGTTCTTCAATAGTTGACCTTTACTGGCTTTTCTGACCTCTCGATAGAATCCAATAGCTCTGTGAGAACTGATGATGCAATACGCAATCGGGAAGCAAAACGGGAGTCCTTCTGAAAGAATTCGGTAACAGAATCCAAACTTTCGACAACCACGATCGTCCGTGATAGTCAACGTGTAAAATTGTGCTGTTTCACCTTCATGATATGGCCATTCATGTGAATCCGGGAAACAAAGTTGTTCAACTCCAGTAGGCAACTCAGTCTGTAATCAACCCAAAATTGGAGACAAAATTTCAAAATTACGGCCGCCAGAATATCTTATGCATTTGAACTTACTTTCACTGGAAATTTCTCTTTGATATAAGGACGGTAAATTCTTGTTTCAGGGTCCCGGTCAAGTCCAACGACAATTAAACATTGAAACAAGAATCTGTCGTTGTCTGAAACAAGATTATTGTTGTCGGGTACCCTGAAATCATTGTCGTCACCACCATCGCGATCCCCCAGCGAATCCCTTGTTGTGTCATGGTCATCGTCAAAAGATGACGAGGACGAAGCTGACCCACTTTTCAAACCCGGGTTTCTACTTTCCCTTCCCGAAACCGGCCTTTCCGTGAACAGCTGGTTCACCAAAGTTTGAATCTGATAAACGGCCAAATCACAATCTTGTGTATTTTGTTTTGTAATCGAACTAATAAATCTATTAAATTCTAGTTAGCAAAAAAATATTACTTTCGGTGAAATCTTCTTCTTGGCCAGCATTTTACATTCGAAACGACTTACGAAAATACTAGATTAGACTAGATTCCAGGATACATTTCTTAAAGAAATAATGTCGAGAAAAATGTGACTGTTTGGTCCCTTGTCCAGGAATCTCCAGAAATGTTTATCACCTGAACCTGAACGAAGGTTTTCTGAAGATTGTGAACCTCCTCTGAATCGAAGGAAATGAATGGTGAACGTGACGCGATTGACGATCAAAGTTGAGAAAAAGATACGGTACGGAACCAAGAAAAAGGAAAAACTCATAAACTGTAATCCTACCTTTCATATAAACCAAATTCTGGTATTTGATGAAAGGCGTTTCTGTGGCACATGACTCATGTCATGACACTCAGATCAGATTCATCAGATTGACATGTACATGGTCCTCGTTACATGCCGAAATCGGTGCCGTCCACAATCTTCCGATTGTGGTCAAGAGGTCATATAGTCATGACATGGCCAGGGTCAGTATGGTCGGTCTCGTCCGTCCGTCAATGTTGTTATGGTTTATAGCATTTTACAGCAAAGCATATATGCGCAATGCGCTTCTTATCCGAATGAGAAGGAATGCGAAATCGTAAAGGTTTCGAAAGGTCAAAGAGGTCGCACGGTTCATCTTTATAGTCTGAAATAGTAATCAGAAGGTCAATTTAACATATCCGGGTGTCCAGGATCAAGAGATTCAAGATGGCTGAGGGTGGTAGTAGTGGTATCATGCAGTCCAACTTTGGAGTGTTGTTCCTCCTGTCCCTTGTGAGTATAAACCTACCTAGATTTTTCTTTTTTCATGAATTTTGGAAACTAGATTTCTGGGATGTCGACCAAGTTTCCTATTCTTGTAGGTCATCGGTCTTGTGGCTTTCACAATCGGTGCCCATATACGTGATCATGATACTGCACTACTGAAGATCCAAGTCCCATCAACCGACTCATTATCAAAGTTTGGCTCCACCCCGATCGTGAGTAGCAACAACAAGAACTTGACACTAGTAGAAGCTGCGGTCTGGATGACCTTCGCTTGTTTTATGTGTTCGATTGTCATCTTTGCTGTCCTGATGTTCATGTCCAGTGACATGAGTGGAACTCCCGGAAAGATCGTATGTTAACATAACAAAAGTCGACAGCATTATCATTAGCGATACTGATGAGACGAAGCTGATTTTTTATAATGCACTTGGTCGATTTTGCAGGTTGCGATCTACCATATTGTCGCAGCTATTGTGCTTTTAATTGCTGCAATCTGTATCTTTGTGTCGGAAGTGCCAGCTGAAAATGAAAAGCTCATTTTTGGTGTAAGATGATTTCCTTTACTCACAAAAGTTTTGGTTTTGATTCATTGTACATATACAAGCAAAATTGAAAATTGACGATATTGTTTTTGCCTTTTCAGCTTTTGGACATTACCAACTGTATCGTTTATGCAGCAGCTGCATTCGTGGCATTCCAAGAGTGATTTCCTAATCGACAACGAAATGACAAGATGCAGCAGTCAAAGTCAAATCCCTTGCTCTTTTCATCGCCAACATAAAAATCTTATTATACATAGCGGAAATGAAATGTCGTATTCATATTTTATTATGAGTAATTAAATGGATTGAACACGCAGTGTAATTTGTAAAGTACATAATGACGCTTTTGAGTGCTAAAAAAACTTTCATTTCATCGAGTTTGGTTTACAAAGCGTGAGGAAAATGACCTTGCGATCTGGGACATTGAATTCCTTAAGATCAATCCCACGTCATCATACGATTCAGATTGCTATACTTCCATATTGTCACTATGACATAAAAATGCATACATTGACGACCTTTGCATTTCTATTTCACTATTTTACACGCTTCATAAACCGGAAATAAGGATTATAGGAGTAGGATTGTTTAAGTTCCAAATTCTCAATAATATACTTATTAGGGCTACGACTAGGACGGCTAGGACTCACAAGAAAATGAGCGCCGCAGGAGATTTCGTGAAATCCAGTACTGGACTTTTTTGCATTGTTTACATTGTAATGCGTCTATCTCAAACTGTCGTTTATCAATGATCCCAGGAATTATCAATACAATAAATAATTTTTGTGCATAGATGATTGGAATCTTAGCCATTGGTTTCGGTGGACACGCCTATGACAAATCAGTGTATAATCAGAATCATCGAGTTCAACTTGAAATGTTCTTCATTGCGGTGACGGTGACGTGTCTCGTCGCGTCGGTTGTCATCATCATCATCATCCTTCTCTTTTCTCTTTATGTGAAAGAACGGTCTGTTCAAATACCGGTACACGAATGAACAAATGTGTCAGCACGTGACTCCAATTTTATATTGATTAAACTATAAAATCTCATTTTATGCTGACTGTGATGACAGTTTGTTTTGTACCACACCATCGCCGCAATTCTACTTCTGTGTGCCGGTCCTTGCATGGTTGCTTCTGCGGTTCTGATCGAACGGAACAACGATCAATGCGGCGGAAGCCAAAATGTATCCAGAAATGGAAACGGAAGCTCAAATGACACATTCTACTATGCAAACTGTCAATATTTTGCACAGAAGATCATTAGCGGGACGCTGGATTTCATTAACGGGTTGGTCTATGCAACTGTCGCGTTTCATACATGCCAACAGTAGTGAAAGCATTTGAGCCGATAGACCGACACAGTCACACGAACCAATCGTGATGAAAAATCAGAGTTTACTATTTATCCCGAAAACCATGAATTAATAAAATACTTTATTTATGATGAAAGTTTACGGAAACAGTTGTAAGAAGAATAATGTGCATGCAACAATCGCATCAATGTAATTATAGACAAAATCCAGGTGAATTGTGAGGTAACCTTCGTAATTGATTCCGAATGGTTTTAGTTTTAGACTTTTAGAGCTCTGATTTCTTTGTGAGTCTCGTGAGAAAACATATCGAAATCAGATTTGACATTTGACCCAGATGGGAAGATTCAGAGAAAAAGTACTGGCTGTAGCCGGTTGGGTTGGAAAATCGGATCGAGCACGTTAAAAGTCAAATACATTACTAATTATTACTAAGCCCAATGAAAATCATGCACTGCACAATGAGAATAACGATGGAAATTTTGTACCAAAGGGGTTAAGCCAAGTTGCATTTGAACTTTGAACGTCTGTATATTTAACAAAAGAATATGTAATTAAAGATTTTGAATTTTAATTCGGACTTTAGATACAATTACAATGGCCTTAGCTTCTTTTATCGTTTCTTTTTTGGGAATTCTTAGTATTTTCTTGAACAAGTTGCGACTTGCGACCAAAACTGAACAACAGATTTCGAATTTAAAATTATTAGCAAATTGCGATTGCACGTTTCAAATATTACTGTTGTCAGTAAAAATAAGAACTAATGCCGCTGACAGAACAGAACTGGATAGACTGTTCTTATAAATTGTTTTTACTTGGATTCCTTATTGACGCGCCCGCATTTCCAGATACGGCCATATCATTCTTTCATTCTACGAACTGTTATACTGGAATTTTCCCGATAATATTAATTATGTATAATATTGTGATAACGCATAGCATTCCACTTGATAGCATTTTGTACCGTTTGGACTGGAATTATGGAATCAATTCCAGGAGGAAAAGAGTACAGCTAACCATAGCATCGATACAATTCTGGACAAAATCAATATGAATGATAAGGCATCCGCCATAATCGATTCCAAAAGGTCTCAAAGAACTCATTTCTTTTCGCCTGATAACCTCCCCCTTGTGACCTTCGACCCGTTGTTTCATAACAAAGGACCTCGCTTTTTCATGTATTTGTGCCGCCAATGCATAGCACACGACTTGTGTAACAAAAATTGTAAGCGGAAAAACAATGAAGAGAGCCTTAAGCTCCAGAGGCAGAAGGTGGCCGTAACGAATTGTGACGGTTGTTGACACACACACGAGGGAAAGTAGGACGCTGTACAAAATCGGAAAGTATCTTTCAGTGACATTTGAAAATGTTTCGTTGATTGCATAGATTTTGCAATACATCTGTTTTTCAAGCTGCCACGACGGACCCTGACTACCCTTGCGAAGTTGCGAAGTTAGGTATAGCGAAGTCATGGACATGTGCAATGTGAATAGCACCCCGAGCATGAACATGCAAAGAAACGTCACTTCGATGTTTACAACAAGATTGATGTAGACTTCCGGAATGGAGCTAATCACCAATGTTAAAAGTGGGTGCGAGTCTTTCAAGTATTGTGGAACGCTGGAGAAAACAAACTGTGGGAAATGTGGGTTGAGAACAGCTCGGGTCGACAATGCGATGAAGATGAGCATGGATGTCAAGATCATATTCGTACAAAGGGACACGGGAATAGGCATTTCGAGCCATCGTTTCTGTATCAACACCTCAGACTTGGAACATACTGTGTTCCAGAGCAAGACAACGTCTTCCTTTTTCACCCAAATGATTATCCGAAACGGAAGTAACAACATGTGACTGATGACGTAGAAAGCGTGGATGAACAGTGGATTTGTAAAACTGAACTGAGCCCATGTGTCTTTAAGTCGAAACAATATGTATGTACATTACATTAAACGTTACATTTAGACTAATTATTATAATGTTCAATTATTTGCATTGGACCTTTCCCCAGGTGCCCATTCAACGCCAACCTTTATGATGGACATCGATTGGATGGCATTGGATTTGATGAG
>JABASF010002140.1:0-16503 GCA_019776145.1 Harlomillsia oculata
AAAGATTCACGCGCTGCCTTTTTTTTGTAGACAAGAACACTGTTGAGGTAGGAAGTGAGCGACACAGGAGATCCAAGTCTCACTCATTTCCTCATAGTGTCATAGTGTATGCATTTTGCATATTGCACGTGGAGACTTGAGTATCAATTTTTTATCATCTAAGCATTGTATAGACGAGTAATGAGTAACGAGTGCCTTAATGCCTTTTAGCGCAACGAAGGAACGTGTTGCTGCAGTCGTGTGGAAAGTAAGCTTGTATGTAATTATGAAATGGATGGCAAATGAGTGTCTTCGTTAAATGAGTGATGACGCGAGGAGAATCTAATTATGTCTCCTTGTGAGGCACACACGAGGAGCGGCAGGCAGTAGTGATAATACTTAATAATTTTCGAGCCTTGTCTTTTTTTATGCTCTCTTTGTTTGAGGAACAGAAAAGAAGCATAATTTCATTACAAAAACTAACTTGATAGAATTTGGCAAACATGCTATGAACTTGAGATATAATGAGTTACTCTTGCTCTCGCCCATTTTATTTGCAAACGGAACGGAAGACGTTCTTCAAGACCTTTTTCGTGTACTAACAAACAAAACCCTGAATGAAAATGCCTTGAGGTTTAAAACTGTTTGCTATAAAAATAGTGTTCGTAGAGCTCACAGGACGGACACGTTGCGTTACGTTACAACTTCACTTTTGCTAATAACAGAACAGAGATACGGTATCAAAAAAATATTAAAAGTGTGATGTTGGTGATGTGCTGAGATCTTTATCGTTTCCTACGCATATTAGCTTTTTTGTGATGTACTCATTCAATACAATTACGAGACTCAATGTCATTCAGGTTCAGGTGTATGATTGAATGACACTATGGTATACAGAGTAGTACATGTACAGTGATATTTATGATGAAGTGGGTGTTGAATTCCGCTGACAAGTCGTGGGAACTGGAGACTGGACAATAATTACTAATTAAGACTTCAAATGAGAGCAGGGCTCTTCTTTTTCGCATCGTTGGTCTTGAGGTCTCTCTAAATTGGTCTGGTCAAGATTATGAACAACCATAAATTAATGAACGCTTAAATACTCTCATTAGATGCATTGTTTTTATTATTCGTCCATTTATCCACATTTGGACGGACGACAAATAAAATACTTTAGTTGTTCTAAACTTTAATCTTCATGACTTACTAAGATTTATCATGGATTCATCATAGGGTATATTGTGTATTGGAAAAATTGGAATATTGGAAAGATAGATCAAATTCGCATTATATTCGCATTCGCATTATCAATCAGTTTAACGTTTTTCTACGTCTCTTCTGTGCGCTCTGCTCATTAAAAATAAAAGTGGGAGATTTCATCTCATCAAAACCCAAAGTATAATTCCCGGCTAATTGGATGCTTCAAAGCACCAGTATACTTTTCAACTTACTGGAAAGCCAGCACCTTTTGCTTGAACCTGGATTTCGATTTTATCTATTTTTATTCTTTATACTACAGTCGAGCCGGATGATGAAACAGAAAATTCACACAGCGAAAGAAATCATGTTTTACTGCCGATTTCATATATAGCATTGAAAAATATGCGTTGTACTCTGGAATTTATTTGCTTTTGTATGACTTTTCCGCTTGAGAAAGTAAAAAATTTCCAGTTTTTCATTTCCATTGTTCTCAGTCATTTCGCATTTGGCACTTGGACTCAAAAACAAACATGAAGGTGGAATTAAAGACATCAGGTTATTAGCATCATAATTAAATGCGTAATCCAGATGTAGATGATAAAATAAATTCAGATTATGAAACATATTTACTACACAAAGAGACAAAACAATTTTACGAGACGGAAGTTGAATACGATAACAATTAATTTCCTTCAGGATCAGGATTTTATCGTAAAGTCTTGTTTTAAAATCGTCTGCTTCTGCAACGCAATTCTTGGCAATACAATGCAAGATGTAAGTGTGCAACTTGCAACATCATGGAAAATTTATGACTACAAGTTTTCTTGGTCATGTTTTTTATCAATCATTTTTTGTAAATGAGGGCAACTTGACAATGTCATTTGATGATGAGAGTGAGTAAAGTTGCACATCAACAAAATCCGACCATTAAATGTTGTTCCATATTCTAAAAAATGCAGTTTAATTTGTTTGAGCAATCCTTCCAGTGTTCATAATAAAATGCAAGTTTTAGCTCCAGGCAGGCAGGTTTTATTGCAATTTACGACAACATGCATTTCAGAAGGTAGCGTCTCCGATGAAACCCCGATAAGATAAAGCAAAAGGTAGATTCAAAAGTACATATGGGATCTTGATCAACAGAATCAGCGCAATTAAATTAGAACTCTTAAAAGCTTCAGTCACATTTTTCATTTCCTTCCCTGCTGTGTAACTTATAGTTTGGAGCAGACGTTCCTTCGTCATTTCTCGCTAGTCTCATTATTACCAAAGGTGCACTTGGTCATTGCGTTTGTCTTTAATTTGCATGCAAACTAAATTCGTTGGAGCAACAGCAAGGGTTTCTTCCAGCATCAAATCAATGGTTTACTCTGGTATTAGCGGTGAACAGAAGGGAAACCCTGAGGTTTGGAAAGAGAAATAAAAGGAGATGAGTTTGAAGTCGTAAGTCGTAACTCTCAAAGTACACGCTGTTTCTGCGTGTCCACACTTGCAAAAGATGATGATGATGAGTATTGTGCCGCGGCAGGTGTAATTTACTGTACAGGAGCTTTAGCGTAAAAATAGAGACGGTCTGATCAACCTTGAGATTAGGATTGCGAGTTCATCCTCACAAGTCACAAGAACTTGTATACACTAGATTCTTGATTATTCTAGATCCAATTCAACAGAACAGAACAGAATACACAACTTTACTATTCAGACTGAACACAATTTCATTAAAAGAACATCAAAATACGCAAATGCAAGCATGGAAGTCAGATCCTAGTCACTCTAGTAGTTTTTACGGCTCAGCTATTTCACTCTGGTAGATTCTAGATTTCTTGGTCTTGTTCGGCAACTTTTTCTAGACTAAAGTGAGAACAAGATAAGCATGAGGTAATGTTCTTTGAAGGTGGGTCACGCTAATGCGAAGACAAAGACAACTTAAAAGCTCATATACGCCCTACACTTGAGTATTATTTTCTCACTTTTCCCGTAATAAATCTTAGAATCAATGAAAATTGGGATTTTATGACTTTCCACATAATGTAACTTTGAAACCATCAAAAAAACTTTACTTTGTGTCGTCTGCCAAATAAGACACAAATGGGGGCTTAATTGAAAATTATTAAGGTTGTGCTTGTGACTTATAGCATTAAATTCAGCGCAGAGCTAACCTAAACTAAAAGTTTTATCTTTCTTATCTTTCATCATGTTTGTTTCTTTTGTATCGCACAATCGCACCGACTGGCTTTATTTGTTGATTGTTTATTTCTTGAACCTTCCCTTGCCTGCTGCCAGCTCAAAGGTTGGACTTTGGAGCTTGGACATTCCGAATTCCGTATATTCTACAAATCTTATAAATAATCAAAACAACGCAATAATTAAATGCTACAGTCTACAGTAGAAAATCCCGCAGCATCGTATAAGTAAAGCTTAGTATAGTATTGCATTAAATACCATGAACCTTAACCACATAATCTTCAATAAATATATGATGTGGCAATGCATTTTTCGACAACAATATAAACTTTTTGATGAAACCTTACTTGTCACAGCTTTTCAAATTACTCTAGATTACGTCAAACTCATGTCGCAATTCGCAAGTTCAAGCTGACAGCGAATAAATGTTTACCTAATACCCACTGTTTGAGTTACGCCCTTGACATCTGAGTCTGAAATCTGAATTCATTAAATGTTTATACATAAAATAAGCCGCAAGTCTCCTTCAAAGTCGCAGTTCGCAATTCTCGCATTTGACATTTGTGTCCTGTTGATTCCGATTTGGACATGGAACTTGGTCTTTACAATTTAGCTGGTTCCCTTGCATTTTTCTATTTTCGAACCGCAACATTCCTTAAAATTTTGCCTGTTCCATTTAGATACTACGAGCATACTAACTCACGACCACAATGTACAAGTAATATTGTGCCATCCTGTCGACTTAGCTCCAGAAAATTAAGGTCAAATTGCCGTCTTCGGGAGCAGAGTAATCGAAATAAAGAGACGGCATATTATCGCGGTTTCATTAATTTTTGTCTCATGGTATACATTTTAATGTCAAATGCCTGGTTATTTTGGACACTTCCGGACGCATTGACTAAGTTTGTTTTATCTGCGCCTACGATAATTCATCTGCTAAAATTGTTCGTCAGAACTTTCGTATCAATGTTATCGTTAGTACTTTTGAATTACAGACGAGATTTTGATCTTGCTTTGAATTTCGTAATTTTCCGTCAAGGTATGTTTTACGCATTATTTTACGTCAAGGTGAGAGGAAATCATGATTTCATTGTGTCAACTGTGTATTTCCTTTCCTGTATTTTCAGATTACATTCACTACTGGAATCAAAGTCGCCTTATTCAATTACTGATATTAGCTGCTCCACCAGTTCCATTGCTATTTCCTTTCATATGCATTTACATCAATGTTGTACATCCAGAATGGCCATTGAACGTGTCCACGATTTCAACAGACAGAGAATATTTATTTCTTTTCATGCTTTTGTTGGATGCGTTTGCTTTATTCTTAGCAGGTCTTGGTGCAGTTGTGCTCATTGGTGCACCGATTTTCATGCTTTATGTCATTCACGGACGACTAAGCCTCCTCATAAGTCTCCTTAGAAAGAAACATCTTACAATGAGTAAAACCAGGATGTCACATTTGATTTTTGATTTTAAGTCCATTGCAATAGAAGCAAAACTGTTCAATTGTATCTACAGTAAGGTATTCTTTCCTTTGGTGCTCACAGCCATTGCAGCTGTGTTTCTCATTGCATTCACATGTTCCGTGACCCTGGTTCAAAACCTAAATATGGATGTGGTCACATTTCTTATCGTTCCTGGATTTGTCGGTTGTACGTTCTCTGTATCTTTTATAATTCTAGCTAAAGCCGCTTTGATACATACAACAACCAATGCAACTATTAAGACAATGAGCTCCAAATCTCAACAGGTTCATGAACATCGCTTAGTACAGTGTTTGTATGCTTTCGGAGTAAAAATTCTGGATTTCATCATCATTCCTGAAACTGTCACTGACTACATGACCCTTTTAGCCACGTATTCAGTTTTGTTGCTTAGTCTGTCAGCAGCTTCAACGTGAAACAAAAGTTATAGAAATTCCTCTTGTTTTGTATATAATTTCGGTTGTTTAAGCAAAATCAGTTTGTTTTCACGATACCGACACTTGAATGTTTAATTTTCTATTGTCATCAATTCAAAATCTTATGAGTTATATTACTAGCATAATTATTTTACATTTGGTCGCGTTGCGTCAAATGGACGAAGTGAACCGAAGACATCTCGAACGAAAGCAAGTTATGAGATGGCTTCGTGAACCTCGACGTTAAGACGGGCGGAAACCTGGACAAGATACCTTAGATCCACCATTGGTAGCGAACGGTCATCCAGCACCGGCAATAATAAGAACGCCACCAGCACCGGTACTATGTACTAGTACCAGTACCAGTTCTAAAGTTGGAACAACCAGTACCAAGTACCATCACTAGTGCCACCGACACCGTTGGTGGGGAAAACGGATGTCGGAACTCGGAAGCCCGTGAAAAGAACGAGTACATCGACTTTACACTTCTAGTTGGGCCGGCCGGACAGAACTTCAGTATCATGTCACCGGTTGGTTCTTGCCGTAAGTTCATGTGTCTTTAATGCTATTTCTGTTGGCGAAATGTCCAATACTGGCTCAACGGTAAAACAAATAAAGCATGAAATGAAGCAAAGAAATGAGCGTTAGCATTAAACGATTACGTAAACGTTAAATTTTTCAGGACTTTATTTAGAACTGAAGGGTTGCTTAAGGAAATTCCATTCAGCAAGGATCGAGTCCCTGAAATCGTGCGGCAGACGCTGTCAACGAAAGAATGCCGAACTTGCACTTTCACGAACCCTCTGATACGCTTCACCTGTGAAATGTGTCGTCGTCGACTGTGATTTTCGAAACTAAGGATTATTATTACATAAAATCGTAAATGCATAATAAGTTATTAAATTACGCATATGCAGTTATGCAACACTATATTTTATACGCAATGTGTCGATAAACGGCGTTATTTAACAAGTGTAATTACAAGTGTAATGTACTGAAATTCAAATACTTGTCATTTACAGTGCATTGTATCTAACGCTATAATATTATTAATTACGCCTTGAGTCCTTTTCGTAGTGATTCATTCGGGAAACATTTCGTCATTCGTTTCTAATAGTTAAAATGTTCATTTCAATTGCATTGTATTGTACAATGCGTACCAGTACCAGTGCATCTACCATACTCGTATTGCGTTCTTGTATTTGAAGCGAAAATAAATAAAATAACAGTAACAAAATAATATGATTGCAAATTCTCTTATTATCACATTGATTCTGCTTTGTGGTAGTACAACCTTCAATTTTAATCTAAATCTGGTAAGTTTCATTCCGAACGAATACTCATAAACAAATAGCTATAATAACATTAATTGTTGAAACTGAGATTAGTTAATTTTCTGAACAGTTCAATTAATTACCAAATATAATTTCAGGCCAATGGACAACTCCATGTGCCAAATAATCGAGATTTACATCGCGTGGAATCACAACTGTATAATTTTGGACAGCGATTTCTTGCTGGAAGAATGCGCCCGCCTCCCCAAAGGAGACCTAAGCAAAAATGGAAACATTACCAGAAACGTCCGAGGAGACCGGGAGTTCCAGAAGAACAACTACTAATACTCGTAGCTCCCGAGTGTCAAACTGAAGGTTTACAAACTCATCAACACAACGGTAGGCATTTTTACATCCAATGCCTTCTCAATCCGGAAACTGGTTGGTTCTACAGAGTTCTGTATTTGTGCCCTTTGGGCCTTCGATTTCCTAACGAAAATAGTTGTATACCGGATATGGACTGTTCTGACTGCGATCTAGAAAACAGTTTTGACAACTTTAATGAGCTTAAATAATTCATAAATAACATTTCACTGTTGAATGTCTGGTTATTAAAATTTCAATTCATTCGCATTCCAATTAAATATTATTTCATTATTTGACATCTAACCGTTGCGTTAGCTTTGATCTGTTCCAATCCATTATTTGCTTCGGGACTATTTTCTAATCATTGGATCTGATTGTCGTTAAAAATGCATACAAATGTCATCCGTGCGTTTTGCTGTTAATTTCATACATCAGGAATTTCTCATTATGCAGAAAACCCACAATCCATCATGGATTCAATTTGCGGGTGGGTTGAACAATAATAGCAAATTGAACATAATTGTTGTGCATTGCATTGTGTAAAAGTGTTGATTATTTCCTGAAATTATGCAATTGTCTATTTGCAGTCTCTTAACCAAATTACTGAATTTGGTAAAAATTATGTATCCAGTAATGGAACGTTATGCATTTCCTTGTTACTAAAATATTTTGGAGTTTCTCGTTCTCGTTATATTTTGTTTTTGCGCTCGTTTACATAATTTGACACTAAATGGTCCACAGTTATCACAAGGTTCATAATGACAATGAATTGACAGATTAGCGAGCCGGCGCCATGGCTGCTACTGCAATTATTCCATAGGAAGAGTGCAAAAGTGCAAATGAATCAGGCGACTGAAGTCATATAATAATACTAATAAGGGACACTGTTGTTAAGTAATGACGAGTAACAATTTGTAATGAAGAAGACGACCTCGAGATGTTGAGATTGTTTCTCCATTTGCACTTGTCAACTGATGATGCTTTTCGTATTCGTCTCCTCTCTCTTTGTTTGCAAAGATTCCATCAAAAATGAGATGCAAGTGGACAAACCAGATTAGCTTCCACTTTTTGACGACTCGCTCTGACTCGTGCCTTTGAGCAAACATGGACTATCCAACTTTTTGAGTGATGAAAAACTTTTGATAGGTTAACAATATTGTTTATTCCTTCAGTACAGTCATAAGGCATCTTCACACTTTCGCCATTTCGTCATCAATTTACGACTTAAATGTTTACTTTTGAGCAATTTGTGCATGTTTTGTGCTCTAAAAAGTGTAAACAATGGCAAATACGTTTTTCACACGCAAAAGGCTCACTGAATCTCTACGAAATGTTAAAAACGTTTTTATTACCACAATCCACAAAACAATTTTCCCTCTACCTTCCCGTAAAGACTTTTTTTTAACTTTCTTGTCTATAAAAATAGTTTCATTTGAATTGTGAAATGAAAATTCCTTTACTTTTAGGTAGTATGTGATTTCATTTTCTGGTGTCGAAGGATGAGGCTTTGAGTTTGAACGGTTAAAACCTTAAAATTCTTTTAGCAGAAAACATTGAAGTTGTTTAAAAAATTGAAAGTTAATGGGCTATAATAGTAATAACGATCCAGCTAAACTGTGCATATGAAAGAACAATGAAAGTTACATAAGGCACTTTCGCATGAGGCATGACCCAGACACACTTTTGAATCGAAGATAACTTTTTAGATAAATACATCTTTGTGAAGAAGCGCTCATGCCGTTTTTACCAATCTGCATTTCTCGCATTCATTGTAACAAAATGACGCGAAATTCCACTTATATAATTAGTTAACGTGCGCTAAAGTCAAGGGCCAAACAAATGAGTTAGTCATCCCATGCCCATGCAATTCATGCTCACGTCCAATATTGTGCACTTTGCCTCGTGTGGACGTGAGTTACGACCAAGACAATCTTTTCGAGTTGAAGAAAATATGACACTGTACAAACAAATTGCAAGTAGACATACCAAAAAGGCAGTTTTTTTATATCCTTTTAGCCTTTACAACTTTTTGTGACAAAGTGCACTTTGACATTAGCTTGTGTGAGTGATTTTTATTTCATACGGTGGTCGTTGTAAGTAGTAACGTCGTAAGTAAGTAGACAAAGTGTCCAAAAAGTAATGACTAGGATCCTCTTGACCTGCTCCTCTCTTGCAAATGCAAACGTATGGAACTTCTTAGCCTATTTGTTATAAATGTCGTCTGCTAATCTGTACTAATGTGCTATATGATGAACAAAAGGGTCAAAAGTAACATATTAATTTGATCCCCATCTCTTTCAGAAGCACAACGACAGCATGATCAGCAGCGTTAAAAAAAACTACAATCGAATCATCTTCGTGCAAACTTCACATGTATAGCGAGGGGTCGAAGGATTTTGTGTCGTTGCATAAAAGCGCGATGTGAACATCTTCACAGAATCAATTCATCTCCAACAGTCAAGTCATCCGCTTCAAAGTGCCAGTATAGTGACATTAGATTTCTATCTACAATGAAAATTGTAAGTTCAGAGTTTCAGAAACCGTTTCAACTATAACTACAACCTTTACTAATTCTTTCAAGACTATATTTTTGAAAATGTTTTAGCTTGTTTTGTCAATGTGTTTGGCTCTTGTGGGTGGCCAAGCACAGAAGAACGAAGATGTGACCATTTTGCGGTCCGAGCACGACAACAAAGGTGACGGGACATTTTCCTGGCTTTCGGAACTCTCTGATGGTACCAAGCTGGAACAACGTGGCTACATCAAGGACGGACCTGACCCAGAGAACCCGATTCAAGTCATCGAAGGCGCGTATCAATACTATTCCCCAGAAGGTGACCTCATCCAGGTAAAGTACATAGCTGACGAAAACGGATTCCAACCTGAAGGAGCTCATTTGCCGACTCCGCCACCAATTCCACCAGAAATTCAAAAAGCTTTGGACATCATCTATTCCAATGTTGACAAGCAACAAACTGCTGCTTCCCGTCAGAATAACGTGTTTGCTCGTCCTAAGCTCAGTCCTCCGCGACGATTTTAACTATTTCCCTTGCAAACTTTCTCTAGTCCGATATCGCAAATCATCATCGCACCAGTCGAATTATAACTTCCAGAAATACTCTGTCTATTCAAAATTCTGAAATTTAATTATTAAATGACTTGATACGATACTCAATTAAAAACATTGAATTTATAATTTTATTCATTCATTCAACTCCGTGTCGCTAGCACGCTTTGTAACACGCGTCATCAAAAAGTAAAAAATGGATGGAAAAAAGTTTCGTACAAGAATCAAAAATGTCGGAAACAATGACGCGATCACAATATCATTTTCATTGTTCATAACAGCTTTCACTACTCTTTCTGCAATGTAATCGGCGGAGTAACCTTGAGCTAAATTTTTTGCCATAGGGCTATTTTCATTACTTGTAGTTGCAATTTTGTTCACTTCTTCAGCAGAAGACGTAGAATTCGCGGGGATGGAATTTTTGATTATTGGTGTGTTTACATATCCTGGACTCAAAACTGTTACTTTTACCCCGAAAGAATGGACTTCCGCTCGTAAGCTATCCGCCAGTGCTTGCATTGCATGCTTTGATGCCGCGTATGCTGAACTGTAAATTGAGAGTTTAGACAGCAACAACTTTATTTTAAAGTTGGTCCGCTTTCGCTACTTGCAGTTTTAATTGTTACCAGAAAGGCACAGCGAATTTTCCTTGAACACTACTAATAAACACAATATGTCCACTGGACTTCCTCTTCATTTGTTGCAGAATGACTGTTTTTATAAGAGTATGAAATAATAACCAGTCAATAGTCAGATTTGTCAGATAACGACCTTCAATTCAATAAAATGTCTGAAGACTTACCTTTAGTAAAACTTAAAGCTCCAAAGTAATTGACATCCATGATTTTACGATGAGTCGCCAAGTCTGTGCCAGCAACAGTTGCTCTTGAAACAATTCCAGCATTGTTAATTAGGATGTCCACGCTACCAAACAACTTCAATGCATCTTTTGCTTTGGTGGGCAATGAGCTCAAGTCACCCATGTCAACTTGAAGAATTTTAGGTGCGGGAATTCCACTCTGGGCCTAATGACATCTAAATTACTTTACTTTATTTTTCAAATGTTATTGTAAAGTATTAACACACAGTTAAAGAAGACGCATTGATGTGAAGGNTGACACGGTCAAGTTCCAATGGTCGCCGGGATGCAAGAATCAATTTGCAACCTTTCTTGTAAAAGGCATGGGCTAATGATTCTCCTATCCCACTGCTTGCTCCAGTGATTAGCACGACCTAATGAACATTAATTATATATTTCTTGAAGAAAATGTTTGGCCATCATTGCTTATAGAGTTCTGTATATGAAATGTACGATTTGTTCGCAATTTTGTACCTTTCCTAACAAAGTATTGGATTCTTTTTTATCCAGATACTTCGATTTGCAAGTTTGGCATAGTCTTTCTGCAAACCTCAGAAAGAGTAATTGAAATGCACAATAAAACTGAACTGAACAAGGTTCTCACAATATCGAAAAAGACGAATTGTCTTAGCCTTTGATGCCAATTCATTTTATTTTTTCTATATGTGAATAAATTGTTTAATTACTAAGTTTGATTTCTAGTTGTGTGATCAAATGCTTTATTTTAATTCTGTCACTTAACTTGGCCGAGCCGTATCAGTGAGACGAATATTGAGAACCGAGACCGAGATGATATGAAATCAGTCAAGGTTGTCAAGTGCCAAGTCAACATTCAGCTGGTCCTGAATACTACATGAAATCGCATGTTCGATTAATGATACAATATCATGAAGTACTATGTTTACTAACGTATTTTTATTCCTTTTCAGTTCAACTATACATGAATTTATTAAAGCATTATCTTTGCTTCGGTCTTATATTGTTACGATTATTATTTTTATTTATTGCCAACGCTTCGCTATCGTTATCATAATGGTTTTGGTTCGGCCGATTTGCCTCTAATTGATATCCAGCTTCTTTCGCCATTTCATGAATAATGCGAGGCATTTCTCCAATTATACATTTCAGTTCTTCCTTTGTCAGCCACGTCGAATCCGCAACTCCACAGATTTTAATTTGGTTGTTGTAGCTTACTGAAGCCAGTGAGATACCTACAAAATGATTATACTTAAATATAGTTAATATGTCAAACTAGCTGATGAATATAATAATAATATAAATATTAGACCTGTTGCATTCGGTTGTGGTGGCCAACCAGCCAATTCTAAAACATCCCAGTTCTCATCAAAGATTTTGCAAGCAGATTTGGAAAATGGCACATTGCTCAGGTAAAAGGAATCAGTTGTTCCGCCCAAAATCATTTTGATAACTGAAAGTGGGAATCTCCCCATGAATTTAAATGTAGTGTAGTACAGCAATGGCAATGGACCGGTTAATCCTGCAAGTCCATCTTTTGCGACCATCTTTAAGTTTTCAATGGATCCAACACCACTCGTTTGAATCGGGTATGAACAGAATGTAAATCGGTTCTGAGGATTGGCATTCGGGTATGGAATCATTGCTATGATTTCTCCCATTTGCATTTGAGGAAGGATTCGTTTGGATGGCAAAGTGTCTTTGGCAGCACAAACAAACGCACTTCCAACAATGTTGGGTACAGTTGCTCGTGTTTTGAGACGAATTTGTCGGATTTCCTCGAAGTCAATGGGTTCGGTCCACGTAAAGTTCCTTTGTTTCGTTCTCTTCTGTTTTGACCCATCTTTGTGGATTACTGAAGGACCAATCCACGCTTGTCGTTTCAGCTTTTCAAAGTTAATTGCGATTAAAGCAGCAGGAGCATACAATATGAAATTTACATAGAAAAGTGTCTTTTTCCACAATGGGATATGAACTTTTAATGGGTCGAGGGTTGGTTCAAAAGAATCGGCTAATAGCGAGAACATTGAAATTAGAGAAAGTCCATCCATGTAAGCATGTTGAAAACGGAAGATCAAAGCTGATCGTACTTCTCCAGATTTGCCTGTGAAAATGTTTTTCAAATGAAATTTCAATGAAAATGAATGTTGAAAATGAAATTCAAACGAGTCAACCTAAGTAACTAAGTATATTAACTTCATAAACTCACTCTTAAATTTTGGAATTGTCACAATTTCCCATTGGGGTTTAGATTCATCCATATCGCCGATCATTTTGGACAACAAATCATGAACATCTTCTTCGGAAATAATCTTATCGTATTCACTTTCCAATGCTGAAATGCATCTGAAATGATTTTGAATGTTGAAGTTTTCTTGTTTTCTCCAGCATGGATACCCGTAAGATTGTGTGATGACATTCTCAAGCTTTGAATACGGACGTTTTCCGTTCGAGTCAACAAAATTGATCACACGTTGTTGAAAAGTATTAGCATCTCTTTGCATGTTAACTTGTCCCACTTTGGTGACAGCAACTGTAAGAACGTTCCTAGTACCTCTTTTTCCAATGTAACTGAAAACTCCATCTGTTCCATCAGTGAAAAGGGATATTCTGTCTCCACTCTTGTACTTGAGAATTAAGCTTATACACATACGAATAATTTCGTTTAACACAACCACAAACACACAAAACGGAAGTGACAGAACGTACAAAAATGGACCGATGAACAATGCTAATCCACCGTCTGTCTTCATTTTAAAGGAAGTTAATAATTAAAACATCAAATAATGAACTATAAGGTTTGTGTCTGTTCCCGTTTTATTATTGGTTATCTGCAGTAGTGGAAGTGACATTATTTAATGGAAATTATGTAATTGCATCCATCTTCAGAACTTATCAAGGGTTATTCATCACCGATAACATTCAATGGATAGAAATGTATGGAAGCATTCATGGAACGGCATAACCGTTTCAATGCAGTCAAGGCAAAAGTTTAACTGTAGCAAAAGAAGGCAAATAAAAATGTAATCAAGGTCATGGTTAAAGTGCAAGGTTTGCAATTTCGCAAGGGTCACGTTACATTTACATTGTCTACTACAGAAAATCTGATATAGTAATTTATTTAAAAAATGGAGATGCACAAACGAAGAAGTGAGAGAATTCAAAAATATCTTCATCATTTCATTGTAATTAACAATCTCATCAGTATCTTATTTCATACGTATGTATAGCTTGCAGTGCTAAAAGAGCTTTTTTATTGTGTCAGACAAGGTTGAGGCTGGTCAGGAATATCAACATCAAAAGCCGACGGTGCAGCAATGATTATTAGATTACAACATTTAATATAAGACCGTAGGAATCCCGATTGCGTGATTACTAGCTAATTATTCCTTGCTTTTCATTTTTGTTTTTCAAATAAGTGGTTTCGTTTGTAGATTCTTTAAGGATAAAAATATAAATCCAGTAAAGAAATGTATAAAGAATGTTGATTCATTTTTTCGTCCCAGCTCCAGTCAGTGGATCGTTACTACGTATAAAACGACAACTTGGCCGTCTGGAGGTTTCTGGAATCATGAGACCATGACGAAAACGTGTGAAGGTCGACGGAGGTCACTAATCTTAACAGATCTTCGTATTTTTCACATTCACACCTTTTGCTATTGTTGTAATTAGCCTGTACATATTCTACGAATGTTACGCAATTTAAAGATATAAGCGAACGGAAGGCAGAGATGATGTACAAAATGTTTTTAACTATTGATTTTACAATGTATCGTTTACGAATAATATTGTTTTTTAACATAATTGTTTACATTTAGTATGTATACTAATCATAAGGCGGAGATGATGTACAAAATGTTTTTAACTATTGATTTTACAATGTATCGTTTACGAATAATATTGTTTTTTAACATAATAATTATTGTTTACATTTAGTATGTATACTAATCATGAAAATTGTGAAAATTAAGCTTGTTTTGTTTTCTATAATTAGTAAGTTCTGTACCATTGTTGGGAGAACAGTCTTGTGATTGTGATACTGAAATGATGATTGAAACTGATATATTAAATAAAATTGAATCTGAATTTCCCATTCTGAAAAAAGCCAAACGGAATGTAAAAACCACAAACTACTTTTAGTTTATTCAATTTTGTCGGTTTGCCCTCAGAGATGGTTTTGGAATAGGTCCAATCAGTTGAATTTCAGATGTGTCCACTAAAACATGATTTGAAACTTTGGATCTGTTGACAGTAGTTACATTAGTCTCAATTATAGAATGCATAAAGTTAAGTATTTCTTGTATTTTTTTACCTATATCCTCGTTCATCAGCTTCGTATTCTACAACATGCAAAATCCCATTTGGCATTACATAGCCATACGAACCCGTAACTCTTCCTGAAGCGTCACGTTTTTCTTCCCTGAAGGATTTGTAAGGTTCGTTTCCTGTGTAAAATGGAAAGTAACTTTAACATTTGCATACGATGAGCATAATACGAGAATTTGAAGTGCGACGACAGCAGTGTTTGCGGGAATCAAATTTTTTTGGGAATCAGGCATCAGGAATCGTTTTCAAAATTTGGGGAATCGGGAATCAGGAATCACATATCACACTCAGAAGGGAATCGGGAATCGATTCCATTGATTCCCGATTCCACGGTGAATGGTCATAGAATATCAGAACTTCAAACCTAATAATTAAAGTACTCCAATTAATATGGTAATAGAGTAACAAAATAAATACGGTCTTTACCCGTATCATAACCAAAATGATAAGTTCCCTTCTGTTGATCACTCAATTGAAACAATACAGCTGAATTCAAGTAGCCCCAATCTGAACTTTCGTTTACATTATCGTCAAATCGCATTCCCGGATTGACTGGGATTGGCACGGCATGTTTCAAAATTCGAATACTATGTCCTTGTGTAGTGAAGAGACACAGACTCAACAGTGAAATCATAGACAATCTTAAAATCAGGCTTATTGTATTCGGATGACGATTTCTGTTATAATGCATTTCTATAACGTTCAAGTGAGAACTTCTCAGTCGAAATTAATGCTGACGGGAATCGTGACTTTTCCTTAACATGAAAATCGTTAGTGAAGCTTGACTGGAAACAATAGTACTGAATTGAATTTGCGCCCAGATGGGCTACTTTAAAACTTTTCCGAACCCATGCCCATCGGATCCAACATACATACCTGTTGAAATTCAAAAAACTGGATTTGTGATACGAATAGAAAATTGCATGGGGCTCCACCGTTGCGTTTGTGCATTTTTTATGTTGGAGTTTGAGCAATTGAGAGTAGTTGATCTGGATATATATCTTTGAGAAACAATGACTGGAGCAGGTGCCTCTTGTACCGATAAGAAGGAATAACATTCGTAAATCCTGTCTGCCTTGTCTTGTTACTATATAATCTTTTAATACTTTTTTATGCGTGAAGTGTAACAACAATGCAATAAAAAAAACTGATTTGCTCCCGGATTTGTTATTTGCACACATTGCAAATTGCATTCCTTAAAATGAGTCCGATCAAATGAAGAGTTGAGAACGAGGCGGAATGATGAATTGGCCTTGTGTGTTCTCAGGTAGACTAAAAGTATGACAGTTTTCCACTTTCTCAGAGTACTACTGGAGCGAGACATGCAATAGAAATGCAAAGGAGACCGCATGTACACGAATTTCAACAAAAA